>JBBPDI010078184.1:0-14608 GCA_037974545.1 Cucumis variabilis | reverse complement strand
TCCAAAAGCCATCAAAGGCATAGACTTGCATAAGTTTAAAATGACGGACCAAATTATCAGCCTTAATTTTACAAAAAAGTAGATGAACAAATTTAGGAAAATAAATAAATAAATTTAATGTAGTAAATGAACATTTTATGCATTTTAAACAAGTTAGAATATTTTTTCTAGATATTATAAGTGACATTTTTAAAATTAATTTTTATGCTTTATGGATTTCTTTTATAGGATTATAAAATTTTCTATTTACCTCATGTAAATGTAGATCAATAAAAAATAACATATGAATTTTTTTTTAATTTTATGGACCTACATTATGTCATGAGAAGCTTTATAATTAAAAAACCTCCGGCAATTGACTATCCTCTAATGAACTGAAAAAATATTGATTAGATTAAAATGCTAGAATAATTCTTATTGCTAAAACATTTAGTTATCACTTCGTCAGTCTAGAATATAGCAACACTTAGTAATTCTTGTAAGCATGATCTTGCATTTTCGAATTTTAAAGATTATGATCAATGTACTCCAAGTTGGAAAGACAAGATTGAAACCAAATCCAAGAAACCCTATCTATTTATGAAGTTCACATTGTTCTAAATTCTATTATACAACTCCTCCAATTGATAAGGTAGCTTCAAGGAGGACATGCAGGCGTATTATGAAAATCCCATAGTATGACCTAATGAAACAGACCGTAAGATTTGTTGACACATATCCTTCATATTGACTTGTTAACACTTTGAATGGAAGCTACTCCTAGAGTAACACAAAGTCGAGTATGAACCTCATAATGTGAACTCTTAGGAATACTAGAGCTCAAAGTACATTACTTGTCTTTGGCTAAACATCCTAGATGGTTAAGGTATATTATAACTTAAGACATATATTTTGGTAAATAAAGACATCTTTAAGTCTAGGTGTTTTATCCAAGTATAACTCTTATACTTGATTTTAACCTACAATGTCTAGGTGATAAATCATTCCATTATCTCGTATTTGTTGCACATGCTAATAAAACTAGGTTAACTAGGCTCAAGAACTAACTTGGACCTTCAGGTAGCAGGTGTTCTGTGAAACGTCAACTTAAGAACCTTCAGCCTTAGTCATCTTGTCTGACTTTTTTGTCAAGATCTAACCAAATGAGCCTCTTGTAACCTGTTTTACAAAATATCTACCTATTTAGGTATTGGTGACTCTGTTAACCTACGTGATCAGCATGCAATTTATATTTGTTATAGATTTTAGAAGTCTAATTGATTTTATAACCCATCATAATTTAATTATTCTAAACCTATAACAGACATCTAACATATTTTTACATAACTATTATCTAAATATACATATCATGATATAACAACTTATACTATTGCCCATGATCATATGCATCAAATATATCATAAGTCCTTATAATATTCATCGAATGCACGAACACGTTAATCCTATATATGGTGAGATTTTAAATCTATATGATACAATATGTATAAACAAGATTAAGAACATCCATACATATATTCATAATAGTATAAAGATAAATCACACTAAAATGAACTGGTTTTGACTCTTAAGTTGAACTAAACCAGAAATTATTACAATAATAGTTCAAATTTGCCTTGAATCAAATTTGAGCAACTTCGAACCATCACAAACCACCCAAAATGAGTTGAATTGATTTTGCAACCATTTAAATCGGCCCGAAACCCTTCAAATGGGCTTGAACCTATTACCCTTTGTGCTTGCAGTTTTGAAAAAAAAAACAACTTGAATGATGTCGCGATGCTGTTGAAGAGCGTTGCAACATTGCCTCAATTTCGAGGGTAAAACAAGGAAGGGCGTCACAGAATTTTGCTCCAAAATTTTCATACTACAACCTAATTTGAACTATAATGACGATTATGAAATTTTACATAAAATTTTAACAATTAACATACACAAAGTGAGTGGATTCTAGGGCAGATTTATTAAGAAGCCAGGGGGTGCACGTTGTCACGGTAATACTTGTCTAGGGCGTATTTACCTGTGGTCGTATGCCCAAATAACCCCAATTTATCTTATCTTTATGTCTTGTATTTAGTTTAGTTAGTTGCTTTCCATTTTAAGTCATAAAGCTTGAGAGTGACATTTTGGCCTTTTCATATGCAAGCCTACCAGAGTTAAAAATGTTCAAAATGTACTATAGGAGAGGCATAATAGTTGAATCCCCATCCAAACATTGTTGCACTCTTTGCAAGGAAACTTTTTCCCTTGCAACTGACAGTCTTCAATGCATATTGTAACGTCAGTTTCAATGTATTTCTTTCTTTCTCACGTTTTATAAACAATTTTCTAAAAAACGCGAAAGAAGGTTACATCATATATCGACTTTGTCCATGACTTTCACATTTTGATCGGCTGATTTGTTCATTGAGTTAGAACAAGTGCCGCACAATTGTCCGTCTCAAGGTTGAAAGGCTACAATTGTAACATATGTGCCCCCCTCATATTATTGATTTTTGTATTTTAATATTAATTTTGAAGTATCAAATTACAATGTATATTAAATAATGTTATAGTTTAGCTTAATTCTAATTCTAGTGTAGTAGTTGTGTCCCCACTTACAAAACCACCAGATTAGGAGGTTGATTCTTGCCTAGAAATAGTTTTTATTCCAAATATAAAAAATTTTCTTCCTAAATTTCAATGATAAAACAGGAAAAAAACCTATAAGAGGATAAAAATGCAACAAAAGTCAATGATCCAAACTTTCACTCTCCTAACAATATTTCATGAATGAAAAAGATATTATTTTTTTTTATTATTCAATTTTTAAATTCACATATTTACATTACTCATATAAATATTATTTCTCCAAAGAGTCCAGATGTTAATTTTATTGACAAATTTCAATAATGTCATAAAAATCATTTTTTAAAAAGGAACAAAACCTAACTAAGATAAAAACTCTAACTTATTCCCTAATCGTCGTTTGTTATTTAACAAATATTTAGAAAAAAAATGCAACAAATTCGATATCTAAATTTTCACTTTTTCAATAATATTCCATGAAAAATGTGTTACTATTTTTTTTTCTTCTTCTTCTTTTTGATGCAATTTTTAAATTCACATTTACATTACAAAAAATCATGTGAAAATTGTTAGTCTTTTTTTTATTGTTATAAATGTAGTGAATGTTATTGGAGCATCAACGAAACTTCGACCTATCTTTCAATATTTTTTAGTGTGTTTATTATATAGTATCTGGTGCCCCTCTATAAATTTTTTTAATCTGCCACTGAGTTGGTTAATGTATGGACGCAGAATGCACACTGCACTAAGTATGCACCCTTATTCATCTTTCAACTAAAAGTCGGAAGAATCAATTATCAAGTGGAAGTAACAATCTTGACTTTCTAAATCAATTTTCAAATTTCATTCAATTAAATAATTTTATAATTAATGATCTAATTAATTTTATAAATTTTATAAAATATATTTTAATCCACTATTATTTAATAAACAATATAATTAAACTATTATTTTAATCACCAATTTTGATGAACTTGATTGACCTAATTTGAATCCTTATCTTATTTGTATTCTTATTTAAATATCATTTCTCTCTCAATATCAAATATTATTAACATAATTTATTTCTTAAATCAACTCGAATGATTAGGGTTTAGGGTTTAGGGTTTAGGGTTTAGGGTTTAGGGTTTAGGGTTTCTTGACCACACTATTCTAAGGTTAACTTTGATATGAGCTAGTATGTGGACCTAATAAACCTATAAATCATGAGTTTTATTGATTTGAGTTTAACTAGTTAAACTCTTTAACCTAGCTAACCAATATTCATTAACTAACTGGACTGTCTTCTATATAGCCCGTATTTGCATTATCTTTACTGTAGATATATTTGTGTTCACTTGATATAACCATGATTAGTAAATCAATCATTCTTGTTCGTAATTTTGGCTAGGTCAAAATATTGTTTACCCCTGAAAATAGTATCCTTGTTCCTTAAGTCATGCTGATACTCTAACGAAAATTGGTTTATGGTCTAACCATTAAATCGAGTCTCTCTCAATTCAGTGAGAATGTGGGGTCCCTTATTCAACTACTAGAGTTAGCACTCGAGGAAACAACCTCTCTACTATTCTAGAAGCGAATAGGATTGAATTTTGTCTTCCACCATATGTCTTCAACTATCTACTCGATTTTACCATGAAGGGGGGGGTGTGTCTATTAAGCTAGAAGCTCCATTCACTTATGCAAATTTAAGGATAATCTTAAATAAACAAAAATTCATGGTTAGCTAGGATTAAGATTGAGTTACCTAGGTTATTGAAATCTAAATAGTCAGTTTTAAACAGTAAACGGTGTTAGAATGTAAAAATCACTATCTCATGATTTGGTCTAATGCAAACTCTTTGTATAGAATGCCCCCACTCACATGTCTCTACATGAACAATTCAGGAAAACATCATCTATACTAAATACAAAATGAGCATAATACTTTATCAGAAAGGCAGTAAGATTTTCAAAATCTTATTCCAAGAATTGAACTGCATCTTTTCCATTAAGAACGTTAATTGAACTTTCACCCCTTAGGTTGTTTAGACAATTATTGATTTCTTCAAAAAGCTTTTGTTTTTTAGTTTTTATTTTAACCTTTTTCAAGGGTTGGAAAAGATTAGGAGTTTTTTCAAGAGTAGGAGGGTTGAAAATTTAATTTCTTCTAATTTGAAGACTTGGCTAGCAATTGAAGAAAACATTTTGTTGGAATAATTATTTTGAATTTGGATGCTCTTTATTTCCTTATTTGTAGGAACCTTGTGCTCTTTAGAATCCTTGATGATCAGGAAAGGTTTTGCTATAATATTTTTTTTATAAAACTTTTGAATTCAACATCTTCCATTGGAGGATAATCAACTTTGATTTCTCCTCTTTGAGTTTTTCAAGATTCTTTCTCTTTGATTGTGCAAAGATGGCAACATCTTTCCTTTTTAGTTAAACCATCTAAAAAATACAATATGTTCTTGAAGTATTTCAAGAGTCTTGAAATACTCTTCTCTTAACAATTTCCTTTCTGATTTACAGTAAGTTTTGAAAAAAAGCAACTCTTTCTGTACGATTTTCTTTAAACATAAATTATTTTTGTATGGATTCTTTGTCATGTTCAAACTTTGATTCTGTGATAATTACATTTAATTGAGAACTAGTATCCATTTCTATATGAGTTGGAGAATCAGAGAGGTTTTCTTCATAAATGATATTTGGTATTCCTTGATCTAATTTAACAAATTCTATTTTTAGAGAAATTGATCTGTTTAGATTAGGTATTAACTCACTCCTAATACTAGATGTACTAGGTCTTGAACTCATGTTTTCTTTGACAATAAGGAAGCTAGGTAATTCGATTTCAAATTTGATCGCTACTTTTCCATCAGGATCACTACAAGAAATTGGATAATCCACATGCCACAGAAAATATCGACGAAAAGTGCATCGGCGTTGATCACCTTTTGCTAACACACAACACCCATGTTAGAGAACGAAAACGTATAAGAATCACACGTTGTGAAAAGTGTAAAATTTAGGGTAAATTATAACTTTTCGTGATGTGTAGCAGGACGACGTTGCAAAAAGTTATATTTTTTATTTATTTTATTACTTTTCATGATGTATATATACTCCACATCGTGGAAAGTCAAAGCTGAAACGACTCATTTCAATTTTTCACGACGTCTATCTGCCACCTTTTTGAAATAATAAATTCAATTTTCAAATTTCTGCAACGTATGATCCTTCAACGTCGTGGAAAGTGAAAATAATAAATCAATATTTTTACTTGTCGCGACGTGAGATGGATGACATCGTGGAAAGTCCAGTTTGAAACAGAATGTTGCAACTTTCTGCAATGTGTGTCTGTCAAACATCGCAGAAAGTTTAGGGTTTAGTACGCACATTACGGAAAGGCTCTTTCCTCGACGTCGAAGAAAGTGTAGTCTATTTTAAAACAAAAGCACTTCACAAATGTTTACAACGGGAAGAAAAATCGAGAGGGGGAGGGAGCAGAACGAATGACGACGATATACATTACAATAGATCCCTCTCATTTGACTTCTACTCCCACTGTGAGGAGAGTTCGATGACATTCTCGAAACATAAATATCGAGCGATACGTACAATAGATTGGGAGAATTCCCATTTCAATCCCCCTTAGAGGGGACATACCTGTCTTGGAAAATGGCCCTTGTTTCAGTTGCACAATTGGTATGTTGCCACGAGACACGTTTCCTATTCAGGCCCTGAAGTGGGTAGATGTACCACCAGAGTGCATCAAGATCATCAAGAGCGGCCTAATGATAAGTCTATAAATTTATAAACATTTATACATGTTTCTATTCCCTATAAAAGCTATATTGGCTTGAAATCTATTTCTTTTGTAGCAATTTTTCTTGTTTGATCTAACGATCCAGCACTTAATCGGTTTGTTGAGCATCAAATGCTCACCGTGTAGAAGAAATTCAAGGCAAGTAACCATCAACATTTTAAGAACATTAGCGAGGTTCTTACTGGAGCAAACCAAAATTATATTTAAGAAGGTTTAATTCCAACAATTTATTTTGAGAAAACCACCGAGGTTCTTACTGGAGCAAATGGAAAGAGATTGAATATCAATTTTAAACTTTCAAAAGTACATGTTTGTAATAAAGAACATCTTTTCTTTTAGTAAAAGATCTTTGACAAGAATTATTTCTTGGTACACCTTTTATTACTCAATTATATCCTTTAACATCAACGAAAAAAGGATTAGTAACAAAGAAATTTGGAGAAGAATTAATTTTTGAATTTATCTCTCCAGTTTTACCTCATAATTAAACTTTTAAAAATAAATGTTTTGAAAAGTGAAAAAATTAAAAGAAAACAAAAACAAATTAGTTTTTTAAAAGAAGAAATTGATTACAAAATAATTGAATAAAATTTAAAAGAAATTTCAATTCAAAATAGGACAAAAGAAATTCAATTTAAAATTGAGAAAGAAATTTGTTCCAGTTTACCAAATGCATTTTGGGATAGGAAAAAACACATAGCTGATCTTCCATATTCCAAAAAATTCAAATAATCAAATATCTCAACAAAGGCTTGATCGATTCAAATGAATTTAAATTTGCTAATACATTGCAGGAAAGAAATACAAGACTTATTAAATAAAAATCTAATAAGACCCTAAAAAAGCCCATGGTCGTGCATTGCTTTTTTATGTCAACAACAATGCCGAAAAGGTGTGTGAAGTTCCAAGGTTAGTAGTTAATTAGAAACTTTTAAACAAAGTTTTGGAATGGATTAGATATCCAATTTCCAATAAACAAGATTCATAAAAAAAAATGCAAATGCAAAAATATTTTCAAAATTTGATATGAAATTAGGATTTTGTCAAATTCAAATTTCTGAAAAAAAAAAGTACAAA
Source organism: Cucumis variabilis (assembly GCA_037974545.1). Lineage (NCBI taxonomy): Eukaryota > Viridiplantae > Streptophyta > Magnoliopsida > Cucurbitales > Cucurbitaceae > Cucumis > Cucumis variabilis. Next base: position 7,158 of record JBBPDI010078184.1, on the reverse strand, counting down.
ACTGCTTTCAATATTCCGTTTGGACAAAATGAATGGAATGTAATGCCTGAAAATATTTCAAAAACTCATGAATGATATATTTAACGATTTTCAAGATTTTACCATTTTTTATATTGATGTTGTTTTAGTTTTTTCTCATGATATAGAAAACATTTTATCAAACTCTTCTCCCCTGGAAATTAAATTTTGAAAACGAATTGAAGTAATATTGAACTTGTATTGATTGGCTCTGATACCAATTGTTTGATGCTAACCATAAAGAGAATTAGGACCAATAGTTTACAAAGGAAGCAATCAGAATATTAGAAGCTTATGGTGTGAGAGCTCGATAATATTTCGTGATATGCCCTGTATTACAATTTGAAAATCTATTTATAGACCCCACATTTCAAACAAAATTGAAATACAAAATTAAAAGCTGAGATTTGCTCTTGGACTTGTTCTTGAATTATGCTTATTGTCTTCAATTTTTTTCTGGATGAAAGAACAATACTTACAAACTAAACTAGAATGTTTACTAAGTTTAATCATTAATTAAACTAGAGATGCGAATATACATTACATACCCTTTTTTGGTACACGATCATTTAGATTTGATCATTTAAATTTGGGTAGCCAAACCTCAACGATTTGTTTTCAAGATTTTTTGGTACACGATTGTTTATATTTGAAACACAATAGTTTAGATTTGATCGTTTAAATTTGGCTACCCAAATCTAAATAATTTTTTAAAGATTTTTCGTACACGATCGTTTAAATTTGGCTATCCAATATCCTAATGATTTTTTTTACGATCTTTTATATTTGTAACAATCAAATAACAATTTGAATTTTTTTTTAAAAACAAATATTTGATATTTGGTATACGATCTTGAACCAAAAAATAGTTTGAAAAAATAAAAGAAAAATTACAGAAGAAGAAGAGAAAACGATGATGGAAATAAAAAAAATGCAGAAGAGGAAGAGGAAAAAGACGATGAAAAAGAAAAGAAAAGACAAACTTGGAATATTTAAAAAAAATGGCCAATTTCATGGGCTTTTTTATTTTGTTACACGGACCGTAAATATTTTACCGGATTGTTATATATAATGTATTGAAATTGTTTGAAATTTAGGAATGAAATTGTATGTATAAAGTGTATATTGAAATTATTGGAGGTTTATGTTTTAAATTGTTGAAATTTATGTTGGGGTTGAGATTGTTAGAGTTTTAGGGTTGAATTGTTGGATTGTTGGATTGTTAAGATTGTTGTGGCTATTTTGCAGTTACGGTAGCCTCTAGTTTTTAATCTTTTAGAATGCTTTTTTTGTTTGAATTACGTGTTAGTTAGATTGTAAAGATTGAAGCATGCATTTTGATTGATCCGTTCTGGCTATCTTGTAGTTATGGTAGCCTTTAGTAGTTTATAATTTGTTATAAATTTTGTTTAATTTATTTTTTTCAACTTTTAATTTGTTTAATTTCTCATCGATGATATATATCTAACATTACTTTTATGTCATTTGTAGGTTTGGAATTTTTTGAATTTGGGGTTCATGGCTATGTTTTAGAAAATAGTGTAGTTTTTTTCTTTTAATGTAATTGTTTATAAAAATTTGAACAACAACTTATGATTTTTGTTATACATTCAGATTTCGTATTTAATCTTATAAATTATTATTTTTTTATCTTAATAATTTGTTATAAATTTTGTTTGTTGCCTTTTGAAGCAGAACTGAAAATAATACATCATGATAAAAAAAAAATTAAAAAAATCTCCCAATGTATACCCTACGTTGAGAACAAGAGATTCCCCAACGTCTTTTCCATGATGTGGAGGAAAACTTTTCTTGACTTAGCGTCGGGACTGCCTTAGCCCCAATGCATGGAGAAGATGTTGGACGTACTCCACTACTGACATCAGCCACACATCGACATTGATGGTGTCGGGGATAAGGCAATCTTGATGTCATCCCAAGAAATCTCTCCCAACGTTGTACTTTCAACGGAGCTTCTGACGTAGGAAAACTTGCTCCCGACAAGTTTTTGTATTATCTCCAATGCACTATGGCATTGGAAATGCCCCAATTTCTTGTAGTGTAAACGATTGTGTACCAAAGAATCTTGAAAAAAATCGTTCAGACATTTTTACATGATCGCCAAACCTAAACAAGTAACAAATTATTCACGTGTTGATCGGGGTATTTTTAGTATTTTCAACTCTGTTATGTGGGCTTTTTCTATTTCATAATTATTTTATACAGTGTAAATATTTTGTTGGTTTGTTATATTTTTTAAAAAATCCCTTAACTAAAACTATAGGTTATTTGAGAGATGTTCATTTAAATATGATTTAAAGGAAATTATTAATTAAATTTGATTTAATTCAGTTTTAATTTAATTAATTATTGATTATTATAAAAAAATTATCCTAAATATGTCCTAAAACTTATAGTTTGTAATCATATTTTATTCAATAAAGTCGTTATTGAGAAATTCAATAATATAATCTTAAGAACTAAGGTCCCGAGGCTATTTTTTAGTAAACTTGAACTTTATGTGGAGGAATAAATGTGGATCAAGTTCGCGTATATAGCCTATAAACAGTCTATAGTATATGAATAAAGGTTGAACGCCTTATTCTGAAACATTATAAATGTGGCTCACTTAGTAGTTAGTACAAACAATGTGATCCTAATTTATTCATGTATAGACATGAAAGTGGATGCATCCTATGTAAAGAGTTTACATATGATTGAACCATAAACTAATCACTTTTACATTATAATGTCGTTTATTGTTTAAAACTGACTATTTCAATTATTGATGACCTAGGTAACTTAATCTTAATCCTGAGCTAACTATGAACATCTGTTCACATGAGATTATCCTTAGGTCCCCACAGGTGAGGGCAGTTCATCAACGTTGGCCCAATAAGCCTTCCATTTCAAGGGTAATACCAGGTGGATATGTGGGGACATAGAGTGCAAGACCTAATTCACTCGTACCCGCTTTAGGGTTAGTAGATAGGTTGTTCTCTTAAGAATTAAATCCAAGTCTTAAACAAGGGCCCCACCCTCTCATTGACCCAAGAGGGATTCAGTTTATAGGTTGGACCTTAAACCAATTGTTTAATAGTAGATCAGTGGGACTTAAAAGAGTAAGATGTAGTCTCGAGAGTAAAATGGTATTTTAACCCAATCAAGCATACGAATAACCTGTGAAAGATTAACTTACTAAGCATAGTTATATCAGATGGACACAAATATATTTATAGTAAGGGGAGTGTACTACGGGACTTTAGTGCAATTGACTGACATTCTTTCTTTTGTTTCTTTTGTTTTTCATATATTCCACCTAATTATAGTATATATTGATAATATTGTGTATATTTTATGAATGAAAGGTTCTTATATCAATTTGTTTATGTATTTTATTTAAATATTCATATCTTGCTATTAAATAACACATTATGTTTGAAACAATAGTAATTATGTATGAAAATTGTTTATGTTTATCAGAACATTAATGAGAAAAAATTATGATGAGTATATGTAATATATGCCATTAAAACATTAGTTGTTTTCTGATATATGTAATATTGAGGAAAACTGAATATGCTTGTGATGTAGAGACTCTGATGAAAGAATTGAAGATCCAGAGAATGTATGAAAAAATGGTTGAATGTTCAATTGGTTTATGAATAGTATATATGAAATAATACATTGTATATTTTATAAATGATATATATGAAATAATACATTGTATATTTTTTGAATGAAAGATTATGTTATCAATTTGTTAAACTGGTTTATGTATTTTATTTCAAATATTCATATTATATGTAATAAATAATAAGTTATGTTTGAAATAATAGTGATTATGTATGAAGGGTAGCATATTAAATATAATAAATTGAAAAACTTTTATTAGTGCAGTAGATGGAAATTTATGAAAAAAATATGAAAATAAAATAACTAAATTAAAAACTAGAATATGAATATTTAAAATAAAAGTCTAAATCAACATACTAAAAGTCTAATAATAAGAAGGAAAAACTAGTATCTCTTTCGGTTATGGCCAATACGTACACAACGACCACATTTAAAACTCTATTTTAGAAGGAATTCTAATATTCTTTGGTCGACCAATTGAACGTTTTACATTCTATGGAAGGATGCCAACTTCAATTTCTGTATTATTAAATATATGCAGTAGTATATATATAACAAATCATAGAACATAAATGTATTATACAATATTATATATGTAAGAAATCAAAGAAAATACTAATCGAATAGAGAAAAAAAATAAAGAAAATGATATGAAACATCAAGGGAAAAAAACTGAACTATGTGTCACTAAATAAGTGTTATTGTATATATATATATAGATGTATATATTGATAACATCATCTGTGTATACAGTGATATATAATAAAATTCAACTATACATTATGTATTATTGAATATATGTAACAAATTACAGAACATAAATATGAATAAGATGTATATATCTGATATATCACATATCACATAATAGAAGTAGATTAAACAGTGATATATAAATGCATATATTGTTGACGAAAACTTTACTAAACAAAAATATGAATAAGATGATTGGAACATGCCGTAATTAAACAAAATATTAAGAACACGACCGGAAGATATGATAAACAACCAAAGATTAAAAGCATGACCGAAAAACATAAATCAAAGAACATACTGGTCGAAAAAGAACAAACAATACGTTTTTCTGGTTATCCTGCCAAAAAATATTAGAACTATATGTCACTAAATATTTATGTTGTAAATAAGAAGGGTATATATATACTAAATCACAGAACAAACATATGATATTTTACGAGTATATATTGTTCATTTAAAAAAATATGACAAATAGAATGTATATAATTATATGAAGTGAGAATATGTATGTATGGTATTCTCATTGCATATTATAGATACATTGATAATGTGTATTCTATTGTTTTAGTAGTATTTACTATATAAATATATATTTTAAATACTAATTATTAATGAATATGTAGTTTACAACATATTTAAGATATAAATATTTATATGACTAACAACATAATATTACTATATGATAAACAAAAAAACAAAGAACAAGACTGAAGTGAAAATATTTTCGATTAATGTATGTCACTATATATGCCTTATCGTATATATGAAGTAGTATATATTTGTAAGCAATATTACATAATGAGGTAGTATATATGTAACAAATCACATAATATATATGTATTATGGAGTAGTATATATGTAATAATTAAAAAAAAAATTGAACCGTTACATAGTATGTGTATGCAGTGGTACATAAATTAAGTATTAAAAATTACAAAACTAAAAAAAAATTGTGAACGTATTATCCAATATATGTAGGAGTATATATGTAATAGAACACAAAAATTTACTTCAAAAGATACAGTATCATATGTATAAAAAATTAAATAAAAAACATAACGAATATCCTATAATCTGTGTATATATACTAAATATGACAAGAAGATGAATTGAAATATAAATAACAAATTTCTTGAGGAAAAAAAACTATATATGCTAGGAAATAGAAATTAAATATTATACCAAAGAAAATGAACTAAAAAAAAAGAATACTAACAAATTCAAAATCGTCCAATCGAAAGGGAAGAAGAAAAAACAAGTTTGTTATTCTATAGGAATCAGAAGAAAAAGAAAAAGAAGCAACATCTTGATAATGGAATAAAAAATAATTTTGATTTATGATTTAAATTAAAAATAATTATTATCATCTAATTAGCATATAAAGATGTATAATTTATACTATATTTAAATCATAAACAAGTACTATATTACATTAACAAATATAAATATACATGATATAATAATTAAAGAAGTTATAAATTAGGTGGTTGATCATTAAGGAATTTTATAAATATTTTTTAAAATATTAAAAGATTATTTAAGATTACTAATATAATTTATTTTTAAAAATTAAATTAAGGTTAAAATTGTTCAAAAAATACTAGAATTTCTTAATTTAGATAATAATTAAAAAATTTGAATATTTATGAAGTATGATGGATAATTTAGTTTTTTCTTCCAAATCTTTAGAGTCTTTGTATTTTTTGTCAATAGATTGGTATCTCGATTTTTTGAAATTAAATTTGAGTTTATTTACTGTGACATTCTCCGCTTCACAAGGGTTTTTATCATTTCACTTTCACTTGATTGTGATTTCACCAAGACAAAGTTGCAACCAGTTTGTTAACATTCTCAGTTAGTTTTGATGTGTTGACAAAACCATTATATTAGTTGCCCCTTCTTTGTTTCCTACATAGTTGTCCAAGTTTGTGAATTATTAATTTGTATTGTCCAAGTTGAGGGGATATTAGAAATAACAACAAAAGTTAGATATTTTGTTAATCTAGCATTAATTTATGATTGATAAAGATGTTTAAATATCCACGAAGGAAATGAAGGCTCAATTATCTAAAAAAACTCAGTTTCTAATATATAATTTTGGATGAGCAATAATAAGGAAAGAAAAAGTCTTCCACCATTATTTTTATCTTCTTATAAAACCCCTCGGACTAGGGGAACTTTGAATTTAGAATTACTTAATTATACACTAATACTAATACTAATACTAATACTAATAATTTGATTATTCAGGAAAAAAATATCTACACGATGTCAGCAGCAAGATATGGGACTTACATTGTAGAAAATAAGTGTTTACTTATTAATACAAATTAAATATGGACACCTTAGCCGAGGAGATAGTGTTGAAACAAAACTTTAAGATCACCATAAACTATACAATTTTTTCTTAGGTTGTATTTCTTTTTTCTAAAAAATCTTCGTTGCTATTTCAAATTTCCTATTCCATTCAAGTCAGGCATTTTATAACTATTTTATAGACACAATACCAACTCTATACTTCACATTTTAGCAATAACTAAAAAAAAAATTAATTATCAACTCTATACTTCACATTTTAACAATAACTAAAAGAAAATTAACTCCATTAGTACCCAATTTTTTTAAAAGAAAAACTAGACGATAAATTATGTTACATATTAAAATTTAATTCAAAATTTATTGAATAGTTTGCCACAAATGATTTATAACATTAAATAATTAAATAAAATAAACAAAAATTAAATATAAATT
>JBBPDI010078165.1:0-14613 GCA_037974545.1 Cucumis variabilis | reverse complement strand
TTTTAGGTAGAACAATAGAGTCAAAACACAAGATAAATAACCAAAACGTGTAGCTTTTAGTGCAAATTTATAATGTCAAGCGAATGCACCTTACATAAATCATCATGCATGAGTAACTATGCTTTTAAGTGTTTTTACATGTCGGATGGCAAAAAGAAGAAATGAACCGAATCACGAGAAGAGCGTGTGTAAGAACTTCGCAAGAAGTTGATTTCCATCGTGAGGCGAGATGCCAACATATCACGCGAGATGACAAGAGTGGTGGTTGGAGTTGATGTGACAAGAAATAACTACTTTTTGCCCTGTCAATTTTACTAAGGATGAATGTGCAACATAGTGTAATTAATTTTCCGCCTAAGTATATATGCCTATAAAAGCCTCCATCTCTACCATGAACAAGAAAGAGAGGAGGTCTTCCCCTTAAGGAGGACCAGTGGAAGGATGAGTTTTAGAGTCCTTTCCCATCTGTAGTAGTAGTTCTTCTTCCTCCACCTCTTCTCTGGTCAACATCTGAGTGAGAGCTTAAAGAGAGATTAGAGAAAGAGAAGCTCACCCATCATTACCCTAACTTATAAGAGAGCCAAGGAATGCAAACCAATGCATTATGCAACTCGACTAATCTCTTTACAATATTTTTGTATGTTGTAATGATTTGTTTGACTGTATTATTCTCATGGCCGAGAGGCCTACATTAATCAATACAATGCATGTTTTATCCACTGTCTTTCTTCATCTCTTTACTATTCACCATCTTATTGAAGTGTTTTAAGTACTTTAAGTATGCAATTATGTGCTTGATAAGGGTTCTTTAATTATAAGACTCATCGTGTTTAGCCCGAGCTTGACCCAATCGCCTGATTAGCACTCGTCGCAACTGCTCCAGAGAGTAAATAGCAAAGACCTTGCTATACACGTGCAGAAGGAAGTTTAGAAGTAAATTTCGTTTTATCGTTTTGACTCCAATCATTTGTGTCCTGAAAGGAGAACAAGTGTGGTGTTGAGGTGTCGAGAGGTTGCTCGCCTTAAATAGAGAGGACATGTGATGCTTATAAGTAAGGAAACCTAGATATATATATCGCTTGATCTATTGACTTGTGGAAGTTTTGCCTTGCATCTTCGTTCTTTCATCTATCAAAAATCAATCGTTAATATATCATGTTGAGTTTCACTAATGTGACTAATACAGGCATCTAGAGTAGGATTATGCAATAAAAGATGCATCTCCTACCTATGCATTGCTTCATGTGTGATTACGTTTAGTATAAGCTTTCATCATGCTTGTCTAAGTGTAAGCAAAGCAAGAGGTTTCCTGAGTCATCTAGGGTCGAACACATGAAATTCTATAAAAGCTTACTTATAATGCTTACTTCTGAACTAGACGGTATAAGTTCTATATAGTTAAGGTATAAAACTATCTAATCTACTTATTTACATAGAGGATTATGTTGAGAGAATGAAAATGAATGATGATGGAATGTGAACTAACTTGCGTTAAGAGAGATGAAGGAAAGTCTTAGTATTGATCTAGGCAATTTAAGCTATGCGACATGTCCTTGATGCGATGTAGAATCGTAGATTACTTGACCATCTCATATTTAAGGCGAGCAACCTCTCAACCTCTCAACGCCTTAACACCACACTTTTTCTCCTTTCGAAAAACAAATTGTAAAGATAAACCAAGCGATATGCATCTAGGCTTCCTTACTTATAAACATCATATTTGACTCTTTATTTAAGGTGAGTAGCCTCTCGACTCCTAAACACTACACTTGTTCTTCTTTCAGAACACAAATGATTGAAGTCAAAATGCCACAATGAAATATGTTTCCAAACTCCCTTTTGTGCATGTTTAGCTATATATGTTTCCATATATGTCCTTACTACGTACTCTCTCGAGCAGTTGGCGACCAATGCTAGCCAAGTAATTGAGTTCAACTAAATTAAACATGATGAGACTTATAAGTAAAGAGTCCTTACTAAGTACATAACATGAACTTAAACTACATAAAATACATCAACTAGATGAAAAGTAAAGAAATGGAGGAGAGATAGTGGATAAAAATGCATTGTATTATAAATGTAGGTTTCTTAGCCATAAAATAAAGAACATTCATATAATGTACCAAAAATTACAAAATGGAAAGAAAATATATATTTTAAGCTGTAGAATGCATTAGCTTGAATTCCTTGGATCTTTTACAAGTTAGAGGAAATGGGAAGGGGACTTCTCTCTTTCTAATCTCTTTCTAAGCTCTCAGTCAGAAGCTGATCGAAGAAAGGATGGAAGAAGAGATACTACTACAAATAGTGAAGAACTCTAAAAATCATCCTTCACCGACCTCCTTATGGGATGACCTCCTTTATATGGTGCTCTTCATGATGAAGTTGGGATTCTTTTATAGGTATGCTTTAGGCAGAAAATTAAATGTTCATGTTGTATGTCCATCATTGTCTACGCTGCTTAATTGTCCTTGCCTTCAAGTGTCAGTGCAGAAAGTAGTTGTTCCTTGTCACATCATCCCTAAATACCACTCTTGTCTTCTAGTGAATCATCTCGCGTAATGTTGTGCTGTCATCTCGCCTTATGACTCGTGAATTACCAGTCTACTTCTCGCTAAGTTAACACGCGATCCCTGCTTCATTTCTTCTTTATGCCATCATCCTGCATGGAAAACACTTAGAAACACAGTTAATCAGGTGTAGATTTATATAAGTTACATTCTTTTGATATTACAGTTTTGTACTAAAAGCTATGTGTTTTGCCACTTTATATCATGTTTTGACTCTATTGTTTTACCTAAAATTTCATAATAACTTGTATTTCTACAAGTTTTCATCTATCTTTACTATTTATGTTTCGAAAGAAGAACAAGTGTGGTATTTAGGTGCCAAGTGGTTGCTCGTCTTAAATAAAGGATGGTTAAGCGATTTATATCACATCAAGGACATCTCGCATGGCTTAAATTGCCTACAATATAGAGACTTTCCTTCATCCTTCTCAATGCAAGTTAGTTACCATTTCATAATTATTCCATTCCATTCTCCTTCTACTCAATCCTCAGTGCAAATATTTAGATTAGTATATGATAACTTGTAGAAATACAAGTTATTGTGTCCTTTTAGGTAAAACAATGGAGTCAAAATGCGAGATTAATGATTAAAACGCATAGTTTTTAGTGCAAAATTATAATATCAATATAATGCACCTTACATAAGTCTTTACGCTTGATTAACTATGCTTTTAAGTGTTTTTCACCCAAGATGGCGAAAAAAAGAAATGAAGGGACCATTTCAGATTGAAGGAATAGATCTGGATGTTAAATGATGAAGATGTGGCCAATGTTGGACAGTTAAAGCAAGGAAGAAAGCAAGAATGGAAAAAGAAAAGAAGGAAAGAAAAGAAAATGAAAGGAAGACAAAAGAGGAAGAAGAGGAGCGTCGCATTTGCAAGAAAGAAATGCGATGAGGAGGAAAGGTTAAGGAAGGAAGAGTTGAAGAAACAGGGTGAGAAAGAAAAAGAGCAAACCTCCTCTTCTATCGCCCCAACTGAATTTGAGGGGTTGCAAGGAAGGCCCAAGAGAAGAAAGAGAAGGTAGCATCTGGCCTTCTCAAAATTAAAGTCACGGTGCAACGTTTTAGGGCCCTTGTGCAAGACAAAAAAGAAGTGTAGTTGAGAAAGTGAGAAGAGCTCTCAACAAAATTGATCAAGTACCCCTCTCTACGAAGAAGGGAAATGTGAGAAAGACTCCTAGTGCGGAGATTTGTGACGAGTTTGAAAGGGAGTTGGAAGATCTGAGCCCTTTGGAAGATGAAGTGGTGAAACCGTCAAAGAAGAAGGTAACGGTGAAAAAGAGTGTGTTGAGGGAACAATTTGCCAAAAAGAAAAGAAGAAAGGTCCTTAGAGTAATATGACCATAGAAGAAGATGAGGACCAAGAAGGCAATGAAAACGAGCCCCTCTTTAATAAGATAGTCAACAAATATTTCAAGATAGAGAAAGGACTCTTATCATTTCAAAGGTGTCCTACTGACGTTTCTGTTAGAACCCATAAGAGCATTCAAGTGGCAAAACATCTTTGAAAGGGTAACTAACATAAGGGTAGATGTTATTAATCTCTTCTACAAAGGGTTTATACACGAAGAAGAGAACTACACGGTGGTCAAGCAAGAAAGAGTTTATTTTGGCCAAAACAAATAAACACATTTTACAGATTGGATGATAACGTGGTGGGACAAGTCATTTTCAAGAACCCCATGCAAGAGGACATGGACACATTGAAGACAATAGCATGGTCTAGCACTAAGTGAGAAATAACGCCAATGGAGAGATACCAACTCTTTCCACATAACTTGAACACACATGCCAGAGTGTGGCTTTTCTTTGTGAAAAAGAATATCATGCCAATGTGCAATGATAATACGATCTCCATGGACAAGACAATGTTACTTTACTGCAATATGTAGGAGATCCTTGTTTATATGGGTGAAATAGTTTGCAAGCACATCCATACGTGGGTCAAACATCCACGCGATGCAAGACCATTTCCACATTTGATTGAGCAGTTGTGCTTGAAGGTCTGTCCCATGTTGAAGAACCTCCCTAAGACTATGGTTAAGGATGAACTTTGCACAACAACAAGCCTTAACTGCATGATCAATCTACATAAGAATAAGGTTGAAGATAAATGCCTCAAGACCAAGAAAACAGAAAAGGTTGAAGAGGCTGATGAAGTGGAGATTGAAGATGAAGAGGAAATGGAGAGTAAATTGCAAAGCCACTAATTTGCAAGAGAAAAGGCAAGGATGAGACTTTTGGGTTAAGGAAAAAGGAAAAGAAGCCCAAAGCCAAGGAGTCTAGGGATCATATTCCTCTTATGATCATTATCCTACCTGCAAAAACGCTCAGAACAACCACCATCACCCAACCAAGAACTCCACCATCCTTCCAAATCCAAACTCTAACCCCCTAAAAATCCAAATCGCCAAGCCTTTCCTGTCAAATCCAAAACACCACTACTATTCCTCTTCAACGGTAAGAGGAAGATCCTCAATCTCTTGTCGCAGACCTACCTGACCAAACTACCAACCTAATTAAAGATGAACCCCTATTTGATCAAAGGAGAAATGATGAGTTCGTCCAAGACCCATACGGTGAATTTATTTACGATCCACAATAGATGTCCTTTTGGTGATTAGTACTTGTAAGAATTGTGCGTTATTAATTTGTAAATATATGTCATGCTGGATTCTACTAATGCGTGCGTCTATTAACAAGTTTCTAGGCTATGATTATGCAATAAAAAATGCATGTCCTGTCTATGCGTTGCTTTATGCATGGAGAACATTTAGTAAAATTTTTTTCTAATGCTTGTCCAAGTGTAAGCGAAGCAGAAGGTTTCCTAAATAAGCCAGAGTCGAACATAGGAAATTTCTACCAAAACTTAGTTATAACGCTTACTTCTCAATTGGGCAGTATAATTTCTATACAGTATAAGTATACAACTATACTAATCTACTTATTTACACATAGGATGTTGTAGAGGAAATGGAAACGGAAGATTATGAAATGCGAACTAACTTACGTTAAGAGAGACGAAGGAATGCCTTAGTATTCTAGACGATCTAAGCTATGTGACATGTCCTTGGTGCAATGCATATCACTTGACCATCTTATATTTAAGGTGAGCAGCCTCTCGGCACCTAAACATCACACTTGTTCTCCTTTCGGGACATAAAGTAAAGATAAACCAAGTGATATACATCTAGACTTCCTTACTTATAAGCATCTTATTTAACTCTCTATTTATGGTAAGCAACTTCTCAATGCCTAAATACCACACTTGCTCTCCTTTCGGAACACAATTGATTGGAGTCAAAATGCTAGAATGGAATTTGTTTATAAATTCCCTTCTACGCATGTTTAGTTATGTCCTTGCTACTTACTCTCTAGAGCAGTTGGTGACCAACGCTGGCTAAGCGATTGAGTTCAGCTTAGCTAAACATGATAAGACTTATAACTAAAGAATCCTTACCAAGTATATAACATGAACTTAAACTACTTAAAACACATTAAGAAGATGAATAGTAAAAAGAAATGGAAAAGAGATCATGGATGAAAATGCATTGTATTGATAATGTAAACCTTTTGGCCATGAAATAAATAACATTCATAAATTACATCATGAAATTCAAAAATGGAAAGAAAAGAAATTTACCGAGTCATTGAATGCATTGGTTTGCATTCCTTGGCTCTTTCACAAGTTAGAGGAAATGGGAAGGGAACTTCTCTCTCTCTAATCTCTCTATAAACTCTCACTTAGAAGCTGTCAGAGAAAGGATAGACTAAGAAATACTACTACAAATGGTGAAAGACTCTAAAACTCGTCCTTCACCAACCTCCTTAAGGGATGACCTCCTCTGTTGATGCTTGTTTATTGTGGAGTTGGACTTCTTTTATAAGTATACTTTAGGCTGGAAATTAAATGCTCATGTTGTATGTTCGTCTTTGCCTACGTTGTATAATTTTTCCTTGCCTACAAATGTTAGCACAGAAAGTAGCCGTTTCTTGTCACATTAGCCCCAACTACCACTCTTGTGTTCTAACAAATCATCTTGCGTAGTGATGTGTAGACACCCCACCTTACAACTTGTGAATTGCTAGTATTCTTCTCGCTGAATTAATACACGATCCTCACTTCACTTCTTCTTTTATGCCATCCTGTGCGAAAACACTTAAAAGCATAGTTAATCAAGCGCGAAAACTTATGTAAGGTGCATTCTCTTCAAGTTTGCACTAAAAGCTACATGTTTTGACACTTTATCTAGCATTTTAACTTCATTGTTTTAGCTGAAAGACCACAATAACTTGTATTTCAACAAGTCATCAGTGATTGGGTGGAGAATTTCCCAATTAATATTATTAATGCAGCTTTAAAGGATTTAACAAAGATTTCCCTAGATGTAAATGCCTCAAGTCCAAGATTCAGAGCAGGATTTAGAATTTGGATCCCCTGCGACCTGACAATGTCATTCTTACTTGTATTAACGGTTTATTAGATTGAAAGTCATCCCCACAAACCAAAATAAGTTCTTTCTACATGATTTATCCTCACTTACATACATCTTACACTACAAGAAATCGAAATAACTACGACGTCAAAAACAACGTGGGTGAAATGTGTATCGTCATTAATCACCTTTCACTGACACACGTAATATTATGTTGCGGAAAGTCTAAAATTAAATTTAATGCATTAACTTTCCGCAACGCACACTAAGCTACGTTGCAAAAAGTCAATTTTCATGACGCAAAGGAAGAAAGCATCGCAGAAAGTTTAAAAATTAAATTTAATACGTTCACTATTTCTGCAACGCACACTATGTTACGTCGTGGAAAGTCACTTTCCGTGATGCATACTATGCTAAGTCGCAGAAAGACCCTTTCCACGACGCACGCTAAGTTGTGTCTTGAAAAGTGACTTTTTGCGATGCACATTATTTTACGTCGCAGAAAGTGACTTTTCGTGATGCAAAGGAACAAAGGCATCGCAGAAAGTCTAAAAATTAAATTTAATACGTTCACTTTCTGCGATGCACAAGAACCAAACATCGCAGAATGTTTAAAATTTAAGTTAATATCTTCACTACACGACGCACAAGAACCAAACGTTGGGAAAAATGGAAGTTGTAAGTGTAAGTATTGAAGTGACAATGGTCACCTTTTCTTGACATGTGGCAGGTGCACGTCGAGGAATGTTTAAATAAATCATTCATTATTTAACCTTTCTGCGACGTTGGGGTTACTCGACGTCGGAGAAAGGGTCCTTCTGCGACGTGTTCGAAGACGTCGGGAAAAGTCCACTCTATTTCTTTTCCCTTCAACATAGAACCGATTGCAAAATGAAAGGAAGAGAAAATCGATTTTGAGAGAGGGAGAAAAGGAGATTTGTGGTGTCATCCGTCCATCTTCGTCGTCATTGTTGCCGCTGTCGGAAGTGTTTTTGTTGCCCTCTTTCTCCTCTGTTACTATTCCTCACTCTCTTTTTCTCATTCCCTCTACTTTCTCCATGTTTTCCTTCTCCAAATCGCTCATCTCCCTCTCTCATTCCTTGTGCTTTCTCTCTTTTCCTTCTCTGAATCGCTCATCTCCGTCCCTTCTATCCAAATTCATTCTCCAAAAACAATCAATCACTTGAAAATAGACTAATTTAATGGCAACATCAACCATATATGACAAGGACATAAATAATGGAAGAATTTAGTGGGTTTCTTTTCATATATAAATAAAATAAATAATTAAAAAATATATTTAAAGCCTTCTACGACGTTTCATCGCAGAAGCCTTTTGCGACGTCGAGTCGTGAATGCCATCTACGATGTGCTATAGCGTGCGTTGAGAAAATTTTCTTCGTCGTTGATGTGAGTTGCATCGGAAAAAGTATCCCCGACGTGCTTTCTCCAACGTGCCTGCCGGCATTGTTCGTGACATGGCAGTAACCTTCTTGTAGTGTTACGTCAGGTAAAATCTTATTTCTTGTAGTGTTACGAAAATTTCCAAGAGGTCATCCAACATAGAATTGTTTCAAGCTAAGAAAGTTTAACTTTGAAGTTTCTATGATTGAGCCGTTGAAAAGAAAGATGTACCTTGTTGGTATGAATAGTAACTTTTAATTCTTTTAAGTCTTTCTTAACTTAGTTTTTATGTTCTCAGAATCCATCTCATGCAGACGTGGTATCGGTCCGTTCATGTCTCATTCCTAAACTCAGGATGTTACACTAGAGATCTAATAATATTTTTTTTCCTAGAAAAAAATGTACTCTATATTTTTTTAAAGAATGTAATAGAACAAAGAAAATTATAAATTTCATATGATTTGGATAATCTTTGAACATGGTAAACAATAAATATGCCACTTATAAATTTTTTTATTATATTAGATATATATGTACTAAAAAAATTGTTTTGGAAATATATGAAGTTTAGATAGTTTGCCATGTATTCGCTAGTTTTCTTGAATGGTAAACAAATATAAAATCGTGAAGATAATTTTAAGAAAAAATATTTTAAATGACAAAATTATTATAAAATATTGCGAAGTTTTTAAAAATAGTAGATGTTACAAAATAATTACAACCTATAACAAATTCTATCACTGATAGTTATTCATATACTATAATGATAGAAGACTTTCATTGATAGAATCTAAAATTTTGCTATAGCTTGTAAATATTTTAATTTATTTTGCTATTTTTAAAAATGTTCCTAAAATATTTATAAATATAGTAAAATTTTATTTTCTTTTATATATGGATTTGATAGAAAGTAAAACTTAGTGATAAATACTAGGAAAATTGCACCAAATGTTATTTGGTTCAAGATTATATACCAAATATAAAAGATCTATTTTTTTAAAAAAATTTCAAACTGTTATTTGGTTATTCCAAATATAAAAGTAAAAAAAATCGTTAGAATATTAGCCAAATTTAACCGATCGTGTACAAAAAATAATCAAATCTAAATGATTGTGTGCAAAGAATCTTAATTAAAATCGTTTAGATTTGGGATGTCAAATTTAAAAAATCAAATCTAAACGATTGTGTACCAAATCTAAATGATCGTTTTCCAAATATAAATGATCGTGTACCAAAAAATCTTGAAAAAAATTGTTGAGATTTGGCTACCCAAATTTAAATGATCAGATCTAAACAATCGTGTTCTAAATATAAACGATCATGTTCTAAATATAAACGATTGTACACCAAAAAATTTAAAAAAAAATCGTTGAGATTTGGCTACCCAAATCTAAACGGTCAAATATAAACAATTATGTAGAAAAGAATAATCAAATCTAAAGGATCATTTTTCAAATATATTACATGCGTTGGATGCCAATTAATCATGATATATTTTTGGTATTTCCATTGTGAACCTGTGGATTTTTTCAGTTTTCGAATATTGTTGGTGTAGTTGGGAATTTGGTCCATATAATTTAAAGAAAGTTAAAACTTAGTCCTCCTAATTTGCTTGTAGTTTGATAATACTTTATTAATAGTACCTATGATATGATAAAGTTATTTATAGTCCCCAAAACTATTTGTAAATTTTTTTATAATGCCGTAAAAACTAAATACTAATTATAAATTATAGGAAATAAATTTTAACTTTCTCGAAACCATACAAAAATTAATCATTTAACAACATTTATTCGTCTACTTCAAACGAAAGTTAGGCTAGTTTTTTTTTTCTTTCTTAGGAAAGATAGAAATTGCATAAAGAAACTAATAATAGTAAACAAATTAATTTAACAAATAAGAGATGTTTTCAAATATGGGCTAACTTATTTACAAGTTTAGAAAAATTTTGCTTTCTATTTATGATAGAGTGCGGTGGATACTTAGAAAAATTTTGCTTTCTATTTATGATAGAGTGCAGTGGATATTTATTACTTTAATGATAGACAAAATAGATGTTTAGATGGATCCATCACACTTTATCACTAATAAAAAATAAAAAGTAAAAAAAGAAGTTGTACTAAATAACAAGAATAATAGAAGACTTAGCTAAAGTAGTTAGATATGTAGAGTATATAGATAGAGAGGTAGCATATAGCATATTGGCAACACCAATCATTTAGAGGGATTTTCTTTATTTAAAACTGTAAAAATAATAAGAATAAAAATAATGAGAAATGTAAACTGTGGCCAAACTTGGTTGTCACTTTATTTAACTCTATTCCTCTTTATCTTTTTCTTTTTCTTTCCAAAGGATATATCTTTCCCTTTTGCTTTCCTCCATAGCTTTTAACTATAAACTTGTTTATTGGAGAATTATTACTTCTTTTAGCATTTACTTTAAATTATATTTTATTTTATTGGACAATTATTACTTGATTTATTAAAGTTTATGGGTTAGCATAATTATACCAACATACTTGGAAAATACACTTGATTTTATTGTAATAAAATAGACATTGATCATAAAGCTGAAAACCTATATACCAACACTCATATTAATTAATTGATGTACTTACCAAATTATATATATATAAAAAAGTAACAAAGTCAATAAAAATTGTATTATACTAATAATTGGTATTGTCATTTTAAAAAAATCGTTTTTTTAAATTCACATGCATTATTATGTTTTTATGTTTTTTCTTTTAAAGAAATTAACAAAGGAATTAGGTTAGACCACAAAAGCCAGAAAAAAATTGACAAATTAATTAAAGAAATTTTTTCATAAATATAACAAAGCTGCAAAATATTTACAACCTGTATAACAAAATTAAAAAGTTCAATATATTTTTGTAAATTTCATGTTTGCTTTTTAATATTGCAGACGATTTTTCACTTTTTTTTTCTTCTCCTTTGCGATTTATTCATTTCCTCTTCATATTATTAATTTCTTCATATTATTACTTCTTCTTCTTCTTCATTGTCCACTTGTTCTTGTTCTTGTTCTTGTTCATGATTTCTTCATTTCATCTTCTAGAATTTCTTCCTTTTTTTGATTTTTCACTTCTTTAAATTCCCACTCAGTAAACGATCTTCATCTTCTCTCATATATTTTCTCTTCTAGATCCAAACGATTGCATACCAAGATCTAAACGATCTTGGTTCAAGAACGTGTACCAAACATAAAAAATCCTGGTACACGATCTTGAACAAAAACCATTTAGATCTTGGTACACGACCATTTAGCTTTTGGTACATGATCGTTTAACTCTTGGTATACAATCATGCACAATCCAAACGATTTTGGTATAAAATCTTGTACCAAATATAAAAGATCTTGGTATACGGTCGTGAACCAAGATCGTTTAGATTGTACATACGATCGTTTAGCTCTTAGTACGTGATCCTGTATAAAATCTAAATGATATTGGTACAATATCTTGTACCAAATATAAAAGATTTTGGTACACGATCGTGAACCAATATCATTTAGATTTTATACACAATCGTTTAGCTCTTAGTATGCGATCATGTACCAATATCTAGACAATCTTGGTTCACGATCGTTTAGAAGAAGAATGACACGCACTCGTGTGACCGGTGTTGATACTACCTACTCGATCATGTATCATTTTCTATATGATCGTGTGATACACGATCGTGTGCCATTTTCTACATGATGTGTGTCATGATCGTTTAGATAAAGAATTACATGCACGTATGTGGTCGAGAATCGCGTGTTAACTGGAGCCTTTTTGGTATTTCGCATTGTGGGTCGAAGGGATTTTTCCGTTTTCGAAATTATTTTATACAATATAAATATTTTGCAGCTTTGTTATATTTTTTAAAAGATCCCTTAGTTAAATTCACAAATAATAAACACAAAATTTAATATATTTCACATTTCAAAGGATTTGATGTCAAATTTTGGTCAAGAAAAAATACATCTAACCTTTCATGTAACAACAACGATAAATTTATATTACTCAAAAGAAAACTTGCCTACAAACAAGGGAAAATTCGAACACTTGTGTGGTGTAAGCCATACGCACTATGATGCCTAAGTTGGAAAAG
This sequence comes from Cucumis variabilis, assembly GCA_037974545.1. NCBI lineage: Eukaryota > Viridiplantae > Streptophyta > Magnoliopsida > Cucurbitales > Cucurbitaceae > Cucumis > Cucumis variabilis. The sequence goes on along the minus strand of JBBPDI010078165.1, from coordinate 2,086 downwards.
TCAAAGGTTGTTCTAATTACTGTAACTCAAAGTTCAAACATACTTGTCTTATGCGCACCACTCCTTGTCTTATTTATAGGTTTCAGTCCTTTTCCTATTCCTTATGTAATTAGAGTTTATGATTTGACAGGTCGCGTTTTGATCTCTCTCGGGTTGTGGTTGAGTAGCCCAACTTTCTTGCCAAGCACACTAGGGTTCTATCCCTTTTATATAACTTGGCTATGTTGGATCTTTGACCTTGTACCTTTAGACTTACATAAGGGGCTCAAGCTCAACTGGGGCGGCTGAGGCCGACCATGCCAAAAGACTTTCTTAGGTTCATTCTTTCATTCTTCTTCTACTCTCCTTTGATCTTTTTACCTTTGATTTCAGCATCCACCCATAATCCAGAGAATGTTTCAAATTATTTCCAAAATTTATGACTACCTCTTATGCTTCATCAATGTTGGGGAGTTTTTCCTACCTTTTGAAAGTTACTTAAGTTGATCTTATGGACATTAAAAACATGATGATGTTTTATAAGAATAATTTCACTAATTATGTTACAAAAATAACAAAGTCTAAAACTACGGTAGTTTTTAATGTAAAATTCTCATCGAAAAAATTGTTTTGAACACTTTAACTTTGAAGTAACAATTTAGTCATTGATTGTTGATATGTAATAATTTAGAGTCTGTTTAGAATCTTTAGATTGACTTAATAAAAAAATGTTTATAAAAATCTTGTTTTTATTTAAACTTTTCTATAAGAATTATTTAAATAACACTATAAGAAAAGTGATATACTATGACAGTTGTATACATCCCAAATTGAATTGAGGGAAGAAAAAACTGTTATAAATGCCAAAATCAGCGTTTTTGCCTGGAAAAGATGAAAAATTTTCAAATTTTCGAATTTGCAGGTTGTGCCTATAGTTTACAAGGTTGTGAATGGAAAGGCTATTAAGTCAAATCAGGTTGAGTTGAACTTGGATATTTCTTGTCTCTAGTTTCTAATTTTCAGATGGTTTTATCTTTATTGAACTTTCAAATGGCTGTTTTAAGTATGAATATTTCTTGTCTCTAGTTCTCTACAACTCAACACTTGAGGGGCATAGATGGAGCAGAGAAAACGACAGTTTTGTCTACCCTTATACGGAAGACAAATGCACAGGAAATGAAATGGATTGTCATGATAATCCTGAAAGGTTCCTTTATTTTTTCTTCTTTTTTTTCTCTCTCTTTTTTTTAATTCTACAAATATGACTTTTTGTGGTTTTGTATTAATTCTCATTCAAGTTGTATGTTATTTTAAATTTTGTATAGTTTCTTATCTCTTTGTTTTTTTTCCATATCTTGTAGATCTGAAACTAGGAGTTAGTGAAAAGAGCATTTTTCATGAGTTTCATCCAGATGCAGAAGACTTGTTCAATGTCATCTGTGACTAAAAATTGGTTTGTGAAAAACTAAGGGATCGTAGACAAAGGTATACGCTTCAGGTCTATCATAAACATGGATATAAATCTGTCTTGGATGGCTTTAGCATAGGTTTCTTTAGTTGTTTTACCCATACTAGTATTCTATTTTCACTCTTTCATATTGTTTCTTTTAAAGATAGAAGACTTGTATTTTATTTTCTTGTTGTCTTGTTAAATGTTGATACCCTTTAAAAAATAAATCACAATAGCACATACATGAACACAAAATAAAATGAGTGGTTTTCTTTTTAAATTGTTTTGTTGTCAATGTTTTGATGCATTTAAGGAGCGCTTCCTCTCTTTGTTTTGCACTCTTTTTTTGCCTTAGAGACGTCGATCTTAGATATGACAGAAGGATGTTATCATTTTTCTGGTGATATTAGTGGAAATATGCATAAACTTCTTTTAGAAAAAGAAATTTACTTGTTATAGGGACTTGGCTGAATCACCAATCATAGGGCTTCCTCTTCCCCATCTGTTATACGCTGGTAATCAGGATTCTGGGACTGTCAATATGTTAGCTACATTGGTTATAAGTTTAGTATAATAACATGTGAAGTAGTTAGTTCTGGCTATTACAAATATAGGTATTATCTTCATCGTTTTTCATTGAGGGGTAGGACACCTTTT
>JBBPDI010078121.1:0-14631 GCA_037974545.1 Cucumis variabilis | reverse complement strand
AAAGTGTTGGTAAAATTTAAGTTGTGGATTTGTAATTGTTTCATATTAATTCAAGTGCTATTGTTGGGTTAATCGTTGGATTGTTCAATCAGTGAAGGTTTTGGAGATAGCGTTAAAACCCCGTAGGCTCACAACAAAGTTCTAGATTTAGTTGAAGCTCATTTTCGCTAAATACTTGGGTAGGTATATGAGTTTCATTGAGGAAATTAATTGAGAGAAAATTGTGAAAGTAATCGAATTGCTTATTGTTATGCTTAGGGTTGTTGCGTGGACTTTAGCTGATTAAGGAGCTTCCTTAACGTTAAGGTAAGGGACTTTCTACTGGACTCACTTATAGTTTGAGTTGATTGACTGTATGGTTATATCTGAACTTCAGAAAGGATGTCGGTTATGACATATGCGCATGGATTAACGTGGACTTGATGTTGAATGCATACTGTGATTGACTGGAAATATATCTATAGATACATATGGATGTTAAAATCCTATAAAGTAGGATATGTCGATTGTATGTGTGTCTCTAAACTGAGGATAGATGTCAGAGATGATATGTATATATGTTGAGGTAGACTTGAGATCGAATGTATGCTATGTTGGATTGGAACTATATATATATATACCTATGGATGTTGAAATATGACTGAATTTGTAGATGTTGCTTATGTGAAGTGTGGTAGTGAACTTGTTGGCGGGTGTCTAATCTAGGTGTAAGCTATACCAAAGTATGACTGTGTGCTTGTGAACTGAGGTGATATTATTTTCATTTGACTTGTTAAATTGTGGTGTTGATATGTTTCTGACTGACTTTGAGTCAAAGCAGAATAAGGTGACTGTTAGTATGTTAAGTGGAGGAATTATATATTGAGAAAATTCGATTGTGCTATGAATGAATGTAAGATGTTTAGAAAGGACTGAGGGGAAAATTTGTCAGTTTCCTATTGGGTAGTTTACCTTGCAGGTGTCCTACGGGATCACCACATTTTATGTGCATCCTTTGGGAGCACTAGACTGATATGTGTATCGTTCGAGAACACTAGTCTAATTATGTGTATCCTTCGAGAATACTAGACTGATTATGTGTATCCTACGGGATCACAAGACTGTGACTGTGCAGGGTACCCCAATAGGAAGTTAATAGTTACTTTCCCCTATAGGCCCAGTAGTGGGTCTCTTACTGAGTATGTTTATACTCACCATTTTGTGTTTAAGTTTTTCAGGCAAAGGTAATAAAGGATGCAGACCGACGAGGGACAAGAAGGAGACGTGACTGCCATAGGAGAATGTTCTTGAAATGCTTCCGCTCTATGTTTTTTTCTTGTTTTCCTTAGTACATGAAACTGCTTAGAAATATTTGTGATTGAACTGTTGTTTTGAAAACTGTACTTCGAAAGATTTTGGTTTATTGAAATAGGGCCCGAACTTAAGTTTTTCTTTGACTATGGTTTCAAATAAATTTTACTATATTTTGTATCAATCAAAGTGTCTCGTCAAAAATTAATGACTTCGACTTATGTAGAAAATTTGGGTCGTTATATCTAATGATTAAATAGTAGTGCTCCTCTAATGAATAACTTGTTTATGGTTCTACCAATAAAACTAAACCCCTCTCGTGCCATAGAGAGGGTAGGACCCTTTGTTCAAGAGCTGGAGACATCATTTAAGGGAACACTCATCTACTTACGTAGGGAAGAAGTGAATTCCATCTTGTGTAATTGTGTTCCCAGCTCTCCACTCGATCTTGTCCCTAAAATGATAAGGTTATTAAGTTGGTGATCTAGCCACTCTCACTCGTACAAATCAAAGGACAATCCCTCACGAACAGGAGTTCATAACACACACAGGATTAAGATTAAGTTACCTAGGTCATTCTAGTGAAATAGAAATCTAAATAGTTAATGGAGTTACATCTAGTGATTATTATTTCAGGGTCCAGTCTGATGCAATCTCATTGCATAATTATAGATGTCCTCACTCGCATGTCAACAACACGAACGCATTGGATCATTGTGTTTATATCAATTATAAAGTGAGTCGTATCCATAGTGTTATCAGGATAAGGTACCCAATCTTATCCCTATACTATAGACCCTTTATACTGATCTCGAACATTGATCCTTGTATATCTCTACATACTGTTCAATACTTATTAAACAAGTTAGGATGTTAGTTTATTGAATTTGGGTTATTAAGACAAAACTAATAATATAATCAATAACAATTATTACAATAATAACACTTTATTAATAACGGTCAATGAATTGTATTTATAATCTACGAGATTTAGGACATAAATCCCAACAAACACTCTCCGAAGGTAGGTCGCTCCTAGGACAACACAAAGTTGATGATGAATCTCATATGCGAACTCTTAGGGACGTGAGAGCTAAAAATTGGTATATCATAGATACCATTTTTGTCCCACTAAAATGTTCTATTAATTTAGGGTTTGTTGTACTTTGCTAAATTCCGACTAGATGAATGTATCTAACTCTATTCTTATTATAAATCTTATAATAAAACTTTACTATAAAGTTTCTAGGTGCACTAAACTATTTAATTTACCTAGTGACATCTCATTCTTAATAGGAATAAGGTTTATTCAACGTTAGTTCCGAGTCAGTTCCTAGTTAGGTAGGGAGGTGTTCCGTAAACTGTCAACTTAAGTACTTCTAGCCTTGCACAGAACTTTACCGGTGGAGTTCCCTTATAATCTTATCCTATCTGTCCTACTTAGTTTCATTAAACTAAAAAAACATAATTCTACTCCTATTAGAATTAATGTGATTTTAGGTGTCTTTAATTTTAAACAATTTAAAATTAAATCAAATTAATCCTAAGATCCTATGTTTGCATGCAACTCTTTATTATATGTTGACGGTTTCTAATTATCAAATTTTATAACTATTATATAATTACTTAATTAGTTCTATAATATGCATACTATTGTTTAATGAATTAAAAAATAAACCATGCAACGTGTTAACCATTACATTAATATAACAATTATATTAATCTATGGATGTAATACACTCAATCCAATTAGATTTTCATCTTAATCAATATAACATTTATATTTAAAAAAATCATGTAAATCAACCAAGCATCCACAAGACATTAATTTAAATGTAACAAATTATATTTAACTAAGTAGTGTCATACCTCATGCTATTTCAATTTCATATATTTAAAATATCAATGTACTTTAAATAACTCATGAAATTCAAAATCATGTATTAAAATCAAATATTATAACATTTATAATATATAGAAATGCATGAACATGCTTAGAAAATCATGCAACTAAAATATAACTCTTATATTTAAGAATGATACATGATAATTATAATCCTAAGGTGGGATTTTCAACTACATGACATACACTATACATATAATTAATTTAATCAAACATCACATGAAATAAAATAGCAAGATAGATTGAATTTGGCACCCCTATAAAATAATTAAATTAATATAATCATATTATATTAATTTAATTAATTAAAACAAAAAAAATAAAGAAAACGGAAAAAAATGAAGCAAAATGTGAGATTCTAAAATTAAACTCACAACCTCCTTGTTTCAAAGTGGTTGATGAGCTACTACATCAGATCCATAAATATTCTTTGTTGGATACGAGCAAATTTTCATAAATATATCCGATTTTCCTATTTTTTTAAAAAAATCAAATCTGTTGTTGCATTGAAAATCGTCACTTCACAGCAATTCTTGTCATCGAATGTCCTCGAATGACACAAACTTACATACTCGATTACATAATTAAAATGCCCAAAATAACAAGCGCTTGTATCAATCAAATTAATGAAAAATTGTAATCTAAGGTGCCAAAACTGAAAACATTTATTTTACAAATCACATTCATAATGCAAAAAAAAAAAAAAAAATCTCACCTAACCAATGCAAATTTTAAAATTTCCAATTAAAATTGAGATGGTTCTAATACCAATTGAAGGGATAAAAGCATTATGAGAGCAAAAGATTTTATAGAACCATTAGTCAATTTATTTTTTGGGAATCCCAAAATACCAATACATTTGCAAAAATTTAGAATCAAAATTCTAAATAGAAACTAAGCATGCTTTTAATTTAAAAGATACAAAGAACTTACTTTCTAGACGTCTCTGAATCTACAAGCCACTAAATTAGGGACACCACTCGTTAGAAACCTTCCTATCCTCTAGGATGAGATTGGTTTGTGGGAACCAATTGGAATGAAAAAAAATTTAGAGATATTTGAGAGAAGCACTTTTTTTTTTGTAGAGAGCAAACGACTTGACTTTTTTTCTTGATAGAATTCGTTAGAGAAAAATGTTTTCTTCTAGATATTTATAATTCTCTTTCCTACTTAGAATAGAAAAAGGAATAGGAGAGAATCTTGTAAATTTATATTAATATAATAAATTATATTATATTAATTAATATTTCATTTAAATCTTATTTGAATGAATATCTCTTCAATATCTTATAAATTTATATTAATATAATTAAATAAATTATATTTAATTAATATTTTATTCAAATCTTATCTGAATGAAAATCTCTCCAATATCTTATAGATTTATATTAATATAATTAATTAAATTATATTTAATTAATATTTCATTCAAAGCTTATTTGAATTAATATCTTTCTAATATCTTGTATATTTATATTAATATAATTAATTAAATCATATTAATTAATATTTTATTTAAATCTTATTTGAATGAATATCTTTCTAATATCGTATAGATTTATATTAATATAATTAAATAAATTATATTTAATTAATATTTCATTCAAATCTCTCCAATATTTTATAGATTTATATTAATATTATTAATTAAATTATAGTTAATTAATATTTTATTTAAATCTTATTTGAATGAATATCTTTTTAATATCTTGTAGATTTATATTAATAGAATTAATTAAATTATATTACTTAATATTTCATTTAAATCTTATTTGAATGTATATCTCTCCATTATCTTATAGATTTAATTGAATCAAATTTAATTAAATAAAACTAAATTAATAATTTATTCTTCAATTAATTAATAGCTAAATTAAATATCTTATATTTAACTTAAATTAAATTTGAATCATATTCAAATATAAGTTTCTCCCAAAACCAATAATTTTAATATCAATCCAGTTCACATTAAATTAATATATTAACACGTTCAAATATTTTATCTCTGATAAATTAATTTTAAATCATATGCAAAATTAAATTTATGTAATAAAGTTTGATACACTTTTATTATAATGTATTACTATACATTAAACTAATTCCAAAATTAATTTGAATATTTCAAATTACAACTAATATAAATAAATCTCATTACCCTTTACGAGCTAGGAAGAGGACCTAATAGACTTGCAGATCAGAAGATATAATGATTGAGGTTAATTGGCTAAACTCATTAATCACATTAATTAATATTCGTTAAGTGTGTGTACACTCTACTAAACACTCACAGTTGAACTCTTCTCACTGTAGATATATTTTCGTGTCCACGAATATATTCTAATAATAGTAAGTTAGTCCTTCAGGAGTGTTCGTAACACCAGTTAGGTCAATCTATCATTTTACTCCTAGGTTACCTCTAATCCTTAAATACCAGTGTCCCTCTAATGAAGAACGTGTTTTCTGTGCTACCAATAAAACAAAATTACTCTCGTACCATAGAGAGGTTAGGACCCTTTCTTCAAGACCTAGAGACACCATTTAAGGAAACACTCGTGTACTTTTATTATTATATACTATTTAATTTGAATAACTATTAAAATAGGCTAAATAATGAATAACTATTAAAATAAGCTATTACAACATAAAAAGTAATGGAATGGAATATGCAAATGACTAGCCGAAGACATCTGCAGAGTAATTAAGAAAATTAAGGCCAAATGATTTTAAGAAAAGTAAGATTATTTAATAAAATAAATTTATGAAGTTTGTGTTGGAACTACATTATATATTTTTAAAAATATATATATTATAACACTACCTATCACAATCCTTCTCCAAACACATCTTATCATAACACACTACTTACACAATCCTTCCTCCCAACACATTTTATCATAAAACTACCTACATAACTCTTCCCTTTAACACATCTTATCAAAACACTACCTAAATAACTCTTTCCCAAACACATACTATCATAACACTTGTTTTAGCATAACATTAATCCTTCCATTACTCAACCCTTCCCCAAATAGCCCCTAAGTTTTTTAGATATCAACCAAAGTTGGAATAACAACTATTCAGTTTTTGAGTTGCAACAAAAAAGCCTTTCATTTTCTTAAGATGGTAGATGTTTAAGTACCACTACAAGAAGTATGAGTTTTCTTCAAGCACAGAAGCATCAACAAAATTCACAAAACACAACAGACATGTTTATCCTAACACAAAATGCCAGGTCGAGAAGAGGATTGGCAATGTTGAATCGTGATAGACTAAACCGATGCTCAACCCGACGACGTCGAGAAAAGCTTTTGCTCGAAGGATCAACGTTGATTGACAAATGACGTTGGAGAAACATTATTCGACTGGTCAAAGCGTCAGCAATGGGCGTCCATTTCCAGCATCTTTTTTGCGTGGGAAAAACCTTTTGTATAAATTTTATATATATTATTATTTATCTTTTTTTATATGAGGAACGAACTCAAATTAAATTTAATCAAATTCTAAAAATAATTAACGTAAAATTAATAAAAAATTATAAAAATACTAAATCAAATTTATATTGAATTTAATTCAAATGTTACAAAGTAGACATTTGTGAATTGTGAAAGTACATGAATAATGAAAACTAAAAACTAAAAATATAACTCTAAGCGTCAACGCCAGTCTTCCCAACTTTTGAACATTGCCTCAGCATGACTGTAGCTAGTATGATCATAGGATATGGGCAGAATGTGGAAAGTGGGAAGAGAAATAAAACTAGAAAGTCAAATAGTAGCAGCTAGTATGAGCATAGGAACATAGGCAAAATGTGCAGAAAGGAAAATTGAACATTATTACGAGGTGCGTCGAAGGAAATATGAGGTTGCTTCAAGTAGAAATGATCTTTGCTTTGGTGGTTCCAAAAAATGATTGGGAAGAGAGAAGCAGTAAAGGAAAAGATCGAGAACCGAATAGGTAAGCCAGAGAAAGTTACCCACTTGCATATTAATTAAATGTGCTTGATAGCCTTCTTTTTACAATCAATCATATTTACTTACTATACAAGTAAGGAACTTTCTATGGGTTACCTTGTTCGATTCTTGATCTTGTCATTTTTTGCTCCTCTCTTCCCAATCAATTTTCTGAAACCACCAAAGCAAGGGTCATTTCTATTTGAAGCAACCTCATATTTTCCTCGACGCACCTCTTAATAATGTTCAACTTTTCTCTTTGCACATTCTGTCCATGTTCCTATGATTATACTTGTAAACCCTAGTTTTTTAAACTCCCTGAAAGTTTTAAGTGTTAAGTGTTTATTGTTCTTTGTTAAGTGGGCAGAAGAAATGAAATTTGGCTAAGTGTTAAGCTTATACTTGACGACCAAAATGGGAAAAAGGAGAAGCTTGTTGATTGAAAATTTGACTAAGTGTTGAGAGGTTATTTTATAAGGTAGTAGACATTTTGGTGAGAGCTTAGGCATTTTGTTCATGACCTAGGCGAGAAGATAAGTTGTCGCATGGAGAACCTCTAAAGAACAATCTCACCCGTGGAATTGCTTGGCTTTGGGCGTTAAGGCTAGGAGAGATAACCTCCAAAGAGGTTATCTAGGTGTTGAAGGCTAGTAGGTGGCAAGCCTTGTTGTGTGTGGCCGTGAAGGGAGCTTGGCGAGGATACCTTGGTCATGCAAGTACTAAGATGTATAGAACATTGAAGAAAACCTGTGAGTACTAAGATGTATAGAACGTTGAAGAAAACCTACTTGTGGCCTAACATGAAGAAAGACATAGCAGAGTTTGTTAACAGATGCTTAGTTTGCCAGCAAGTTAAGCTTGTTAGACAGAAACTTAGAGGATTACTGAATCCATTACCAATTCCCGAGTGGAAGTGGGAGCATGTGACAATGAATTTCTTGTTTGGACTACCTCGTACTTCAAATGGTTACAATGGTATCTGGGTGATTGTGGATAGACTTACTAAAACGGCTAAATTCATACCAATTAAGTCAACTTTTAAGCTAGATCATTTAGCTAAACTTTATGTCGACAAGATAGTAAGTTAGTTTGGAGTTCTAGTATCTATTGTTTCAAAAAGAGATCCCAGGTTTACTTCCAAGTTTTGTCGAGTTTGAAAAGGGTGTTGGGAACCAAGTTAAAGTTCAGTACAACTTTCCATCCACAGATTGTTGGACAATCTGAGAGAGTTATTCAAACTCTGGAAGATATGTTAAGAGCAAGTGTCTTGCAATTCAAAGGCAGTTGGGATACTTATTTGTCTCTTATGGAGTTTGCTTACAATAACAATTATTAGTGTAATATTAAGATGACACTATATGAAGCATTCGCTACTAGAAAACTAACATTACTTGACGTCCGTAGTTTTGAAATACTTGACTGTTCTCATAAAAACTGTCAAGTAAGGTGAAAAAACGTCAAGAATAACAAAAAGTGAAAAATGCATAATTTTTCATTTTTTTCTCAATACTTTATAGATTAAAAACGTCAAGATTAGTTTTATTTACTTGACATTTTTTAAATGTTAAGAATTACCTATTTCTTTATCCTTTTTCTCTAAAATAATATGTTCCCTCTATATTCTTTCCTTTCCGTAACATTTTAAATTTTCAAATTTTTTTTCTTTCAACCTAATTGTCATATTTTATTTAGTTTTAGATGTTATTTTTGTAGGGAGTTTGGAGAGAAGAGTGGAAGATTTTATTAAAAGAAGAAAAGAAAGGAAAAATAAAAAAAGTAATAATATTATAATATGATAATAATAATATATTATAATTATTATAATAATTATTAATAATATTATTGTTATTAGCTCGGGGGCTATTTAAAAAAAGGAAGGGGTGAAGAGAGATGGACTCGCCCTCTCCAACTTTTGTTTATGTTTTTTAGTTTTTTTTTTACATTTAAATAAAACTTATTTAAATATTTATATTTATTTTCTATCATTTTCTTAATTATTTACTTTTTTTAAAAAAAATGTAAAATTTAACTTAAATTCTTAATTTAACCCATTTTAACATTCACCGGTCGCATTTTAACTAATTCATTAAAACTCTTTCATCACATTTTAATTAAATTAAAAAAAAAATATCTATAAGGATGGAGAAAAAATTGAAAAAAAATGGAATCAAGACTCGACCAAGGAGGAAGAACAAAAACAACATTATTTCAATAAATAATTTTGAAAGAGCATTAATTTGATAAATAGTTTTTGGAAAATTAATGTAAACATAAATTATTTTTTCATCTCCTCTTCCATAATTTTTTCCTTCTTCATCATTTCTCATATTCGATGTCATCTCCTTATTTTATTTTTTTTATTATCAGGTATTGCGTCTTTCTTCTTCTTTCATTATAAGTCTAACGATCGTTTAACATGATTATTTAGATTTGGTACCCTCACATTACATCAATAGTATCTAAGTTCGTAAGAAAATTGAATATTATAGATAAAGTAAGAAATTATTAAATAACTCGTATGAAACCATTATAGGTGATTTAAGTAAAATTTATTTTGATCCTACCAAAATTAGGATATAAATTTTCTAATATCTTGTAAGCTAGGATCAAATTTGATATTTTCTTCACTTTTGGCCTTAATTACTCGAAAAATGATATTAATATTAATAATATTCTAAAATATTTTAAATCAAGTTTTTTAAAAATTTATTTTAAAACATATGTAATAATTAAAAAGTAAATTTTACATTTAAAAAAATAAATAATTAAAAAAATAAATATAAATATTTAAATAAGTTTTATTTAAATGTAAGAAGAAAAAAACTTATAAACAAAAGTTGGAGAGGGCAAGTCTTGAAGACCCGCCCTCTCCACTTCACCCCTTTGTTTTTATTTACTTTTTGAAATAGGGTGAGCCTTTTTTTTTTTTTTAAACGTCAAAATCAACATTATTTATGTAAAAAATTTCAAAACTACAATATTTTGGTAATAAGTTTTCAAAACATCTTTTTTTGGTATTTAATCCTTCTTCAAACGTGTGCCCTCATTCTCATTCATCTTCTTCCTTCTTCGTCTTCATGAACAAGAAGCCACCGTCACCCCTAGTTCCTTCTTTTCTTGTTTTCCGTTCAATTGCTCTAACGACCGTCCATGCACCATCGTGTCTCTGATAGACCAAGTTGCGTCATGCAGTTCTTCCTCGCAAGTCCCATAGCCGCGCATCGTTGAGCGAGATTTGATTAACCCAGATCTGTCTTCATTCGTAAAGCTCCGCCTGCCGCCACGTTCTTTGTCCGCCGTCCGTGAAGAACCAACCACCAAGTTATGCGTCAAACTGTTCTACACCGAAGCATCTCTTATTTCCTTGCAAGCCGACGGTCACTTCTGTATGCAAGTCCTTCGAATCTGCATTTGCATGTCGTCGTTGGCTCAGTTCGCATGCCGCTGCCTCTGCCTCTGCCTTGACGTGAAACGTCGAGGTTTGTGATAAGGGTGAAATTTGTGAATTTTATGGTTGTTTTCATAGCCATTGTTTAAGTACTGAGGTTGTATTATTTGGTTGGGTTATCATTTGATTCTTGAAGGCGTTGTTGAGGATTTTGCACTCGAATTCTTGGAATTCACGTCGAGATTGGAATGGGGTTTAAGTTTCCATTGATTGGGTACATTTGTGGAAGTCACATTGGGTGAATGGATGAATGTGTGTTTGCAAAAGTGATTGATTTCTATTTATTTTTAGGTTGGTTCATTTGGATTTTAGTTCCATCAAGAGATTTAGCTAAATTCGAAGTAAGAGGTAAGGGATTTTTAGTGTTCAACCCTATATTGAAGTTGGAATGTTAAGTTGGTTTGCTTATTATTTATTGGCAATTACACGTTTTCTTCCTTAGTCAAAAGAAACTCCGATAACCTTTATCTTTATGAATTACTACGTCAAAGAATTAACCATTGTGGGTTGAAGGTTTAAAAAGCTTTTTCGTTAGTAGTTTATTTAATCAGGATTGACCATTTTTTGTATATGTATCTTTATTTTATTATTTATTTTTTAAAATTATTTGTTAGTTTGGATTTTGGACAGTATTGAGTGTTTTGCATTACATTTTCCAAGTTCTTTCTTATTTGGGTTAACAATAATTCTTGTTAGTTATGCAAAATATACACAATGAAAGCAGATAATTGGTGTATAGTTGTAAAAGTCTATACCTGATGACTTGAAATCCAACTCTTGGATCTACTCATAACAGTTTGTTATTTGAAATCTTACTTTCAAACACGTTATAGTTGATTGATTTTAAAGTTAATACTAGACTGTTGTAGTAGTGTCCTTCATATTGTGCAAGTCATACCTTTGAAGTGGACATCCATTAGATTTGGTATGTATTTTTCTTGTCTATTATGTACATCTCAAGTCATTTGTTTATACTTCTTGCTTAGTTTAAAATGCAAGTTACTACATTTTTTTAGAAAGATGGAAGTTATTTTTTCCTTTACCATCAACGATGACTAGAGTTTTGGTTTTAATTTTAGTGGCATACATCATTGACATAGATGACACCATGAAAAACTTGCATCATTTCCTAATCACTAATTTTCTTTTTCTTCAAATATTACTCGTAGTGCGTTCTAACAGTCTAGCCTACTATTGTAGACATTGATGTTTCTAGAGAGAAAGAACTAATTGTTGAGGACATTTGGAGGTAAAGAAGAGCCCATTCATGATGTACAGTAGTCACAGAGTGGTTCGGAGTTTGCAGTAGTATGTGGTTTTATCCTTATTATTGTACCATTTTGTGGAATGTTTATCTTATCTTTCATAATTAGATTGCACATTCAAATTTATGTTTTCTGCTTTCATCTTCGAGATATCTACCTATAAGGTGAAATAAGCCTTTTTATTTCAACTATGATCTTAGTGTGTAGTGTGTATACCTATTTATTTATTTATATGCATCCTTTTCATGCTAATGTTTGCTGTTTTCTTTCTTTGCAACACATTGACAAAATTTCCTTGGTTGATTGCCTTGTTTTTGTCATGCACGTAAGAATCTTGTTACGTATTTCCATAGTCATCTCCGATACAAATTAGTTGTCTCATATGTTTAATTCACATGGGAGAGTTAAGCTATTTTATCTAATTATAACATTTTGTTTTATTTCCTTTAGCTTATAGTTTGTTTAATTAAACTATTTGCTAAATAGTTTCATATTATTGTTTTTGTATTATGGTAAATTACTGTGCTTATTCATATTGAACTCATTGTCATAAATTCATGACTTCTAAAGAAACCAGACCTTTCCTACACAAGTCCTACCTTTGTGGTTTTGTAGTTTTCTTCGAGTATTTTTAATCCAAACGGGAATTTATTTAGTTCTTTTAACTCAATAAACCTTCAAATTACATATGTAAAACAGTTAAGTTCTCTGCGGAGGCTCTATTGTTGTGGATTTTGTAGTTTTAATTTTAAATTATACAAGCGTAACAATAAGTTAAATTTTGTTCACTCTACCTAGGTCGTAGTCCTTTAATTAAAACGTGATTTGTTTGGTTTATCCTTGGGAAGTATGGTGGCTACCCAAGGACTTGGATACCTTCTTCCATGGATAGCTTTGAGTTTGCTCTCCAATTTGGGTTGGGTATCAACCTTATTGCAGCAGATACTTGTATACTCTATGATAGGGGATTGAGTACTTTTCTGGACGAAACATTTATTTTTTTCTTTGTCAATTTCTCCTGTTTGGTCTGAGTAACAACCTTACTCAATTTTGTGTGAATTTTTAGGAAGATGATATACTAGCACTACTAAGGGAGGAAGATTTTGTTGAAGACAAGATGATATAGACAAAGATTAGCGATATTGATTGCCTAACATGATTAGCTAAGTTTTTTTTGGCTTAGGTAGACATATATTTTTATTGGTTTTATGTGAATCAATGATATTTTTTGGGCTAGCTTAGACATGTATATTTTGTTGATATTGGATATAGTGAATCTCAATGTTGATATGGTACACTTTTGGGCTAGGCATATATTTTGTTTATATTAGACATAGAGCTAGGCAGAACAATTTCTTCATATGGTAGAAGTTTAAACACGTAATGATCAACTATATGCAATTTGTTAAAATATTGGTTATTTGATGGAAAGTTTAGGTTGATTCAATTGTTCAATTATTGTGTAGCACATTTGTGCACTCTCTTGCTTTACTTATGTTCGTCATTATTGGATTTCAAAAAAAGTGTAGGATATATTATATGGATATTTTAGAATACATAATTTTTCATTTGATTTTTTTTTAAAAAGAAAACATTGACACATGCAAAGATTGTTAAGAATAAACAAATTCTTGACACTTAAAAAATTGTAAAAAAAAAATCTTATTTTTGACACTAGATTACTTGATGCATAAAGAATGTCAAGTAATCTCTTATACTTAGCAGTTTATAACTGTCGAGTATAATTTTTCTTGACGCTTAAAAACTGTTAAGTAAACCTTTCTTATTATTGACACTGGCGAAAAGACTTGGCTCTTGCAAAGAAGCTTTAAAAGCTAGGTGATCTATAGTGTGTTTAGGAATTTTAAACAGATGGTGAAGTGGTTTCCAGATGTACTCAACATGCAAAAGGTGGTTTCATGCAAGCAGGAGGTGGCAAATTTCACTCTCCAGACAACTTTATAAATAGGCTCACTTTAGAATTAAATTTCTCTCAATTATTTCGTGCCAATTGAGTGATTTAAGTTGAAGAAGCTTCATTTGTGAGCCTATTTTCGAGTGTGAGGCTGCTGAAAAAAAAATGATTAAGGGAAGGTTGAGTTTGAAGAGCAAGAACACTCGAAGGTTGGTTTTTGAAAGATTCTGAGCAAGGTTGAGTTTCAGAGAGCTGTAGAACTAAACTCTTCAAATTTGAAGCTGAGATTTTAAGGTAAGATAGTTAACAAATTTTTAAGCAAGTTTGAAGAAGGAAGTTTTGTATTTTGAGTTCTAGTGTAAAAGGTATGAATTTTTGAAATTGATAGTAGTTTTCTAGGAAATTTCAATGTTCTGGGTAATTGTTGAGCTTGGTCAAGCATTAGGGTGAAAAGATTTGTTGATCATGCAAGGTAAACGAAATAGGTTATTTTGGGCATTGGAGTGTCATGCGTGATGGCCAAATGCATAGCTAGACGACAAGAGGGCATGCGTTATGTCATGCAATAGGCCAAGCGCATAAGGTGTACGTATGTGCACGGAACACACGACCATGTTGTAACACCCCGAATCCTAAGGTATTTTATCTTTAAATCAAATTGCCTTTTTATTGAAAGTTTCTTTTTTAATTGTTATGTGTTATATTATTGCAATTAGTTGAAGAATGAATTTATTTAGTGAGAAAGAAAAGAAATTATGGAGGAAAAAGGGGATTAGAAAGGTAATAATAATAATAATAATAATAATAATAATAATAATAATAATAATAATAATAATAATAATAATAATAATAATAAT
>JBBPDI010078110.1:0-14634 GCA_037974545.1 Cucumis variabilis | reverse complement strand
AATATACAACACATGTAAATATAGGAGGATTTGACACCCTTTTCCCCTTCATACCAATGATTCAAACTTTCGAATACAAGACACCATCAAGATTTTTAGATCCACAAACTTAAGGATTTTTTATTTTTTATTTTTTGTTTTTCCTCTTTATATATTCGAGATTTTTTAAGAAAAAAAATCAAACATAATGTACTAGAATTTTCTAGAGCAAAAACACTATAAATAAAAATGCATATATTATTGTTTGAAGTTGAGTTCATATTCATCCTTTAAGCCATCTACATTATGGATAAGGTGGTCTCGATAAAAGATGAGCTTTCCCATAACTAAAAATTTATCCATCACTTCAAAACTTTCATTTTTTATAAACTTTTATTAAGTTTAGGAATTTCTTTTTCAAATCAACATTCTTGACACTAACTGTATAATTCAACGACATTTTTTTTTATAATTTAACCATTGAAATTTAGGTTATTTTATAGCATTACGGGTATTGATGATAATTATAAGCTATAAAAAAATTATGACATTTTTTTTGTCAAGATACCATGGTCCCATTACACTATATGTTAAGATAGCACACTAGGTTTAGTCAATTGTATAGACCCAAATACATGTTTTAGAAAGGAGCAACAATATAAATAGCAAATTATAAACTTTAGTTTAGAAAAATAGCCACTACAAGAAAATGGGATATTCCCGACACCGTAAAATGCTGGCAAAAGTAAAAAATGCATCGATGAAGGTATTGCCAACGTCAAACACAACCTCGCCAAGAACGTCTGTATAACACCGTCGGAGAAAATTTTGTTGACATGCAAAATGGACTACGTCGGCATGTACGTTTCTTGAACGCACACAATGCCGACACACTGAAGACATCAGTATAGGACTAAGGCCAACATCAATGAACTACGTCGAGGAACAACCAAAGTCGATGTCACGTTGGGAAAAATTTTTCTGATGTATGGAAACGACGTTAGGGAAAACTCTTATCTCGACGTGTGTCGTGCGTCGGCATAACTTTTATTTTGTTATTTATACTACTATTATTATCTTTCAATTTTTAATTTTTTGTTGTTGTTATTGCTCAATAATGTTCTCTGTTTCGCTTTGTATGACAAGAAAAAAAATTAAATAAATTGTGAAAATCAAGAAATTGCAATTTATAATAAATAAAAAAGTACAAAATATATATAACAAAGGTAAAAATAATATATTGTTCAAAATGTTTAAAATAATTACATTAATAAAATTAAAAAAACCTATATCAATCTTCTATCGGATAGTCACGAACGCCATATAAAAAATGCAAAACCTACAAATGACATAAAAGTATAGTTAGAATTCAGAATTAAACAAATGAAATGTTGAAAAGTATGTATCCTAAGAGTTCACAACCCTCTATGTGCCCAACTCATATCTTCGATCATCTCTTCCATTTGTTGTGCATAGTTTTCTTCCATTTTTTGAACAGTTTCTTCCATTTGTTGATCATGTTCTACCATTTGTCAATCACGATCTACCATTAGTCGGTCTTGCTCCTCCTCTCTTAGTTGTTGTTCTTCAATCAGACGATTAGCATTTTCAAGGCTGACCCTTAGTTCAATAACCTCTGTCATGTGTGTCTGGTGGTCGTAAGAGGAGGAAGAAGCAAAAGGAGAACTCTTCCTGGGCCTGGGCTTAGACCCCAACCAAGACCTTTTGAGTAGCTCGATCGTCTACCCAAAATAGTCTCACATATCTTGTTCTCAGATAGTGGTTGAAAATCCTCTGAAACGGGCTAGAATTGAAGTTCTAGCATTTGATTCTGCACAATACAATAGTTGTAAGTTGGGAGATAATAATAATTAAAATAGAAAGTAATGATCAAAATAAACTTACATGTGCATCCTCTGCTGCCCATGAAACAAACTCATCAGTCCTATTGGTGTGCATTTCTCGAAACAACTCAATACGGTCCACCAAACGATCACGTTCTTCCTGAGCTTGATCCGTCGTTGAAGGACCGACTTGGATCCACTCATGTGGTTGTAAGGTTGTGCGATGCAGCCTTACAAGCACTTGATTGCTTCTACATTCAAAGAGTGATCAAAACGTTATATACAAGCGACAAATTAAATGAATTACTGTTAATTGATTTTAAGGTAGACGATATAAATCACCTGAAACTATTGAGTCATGTAATGGTTACAAAGAAAGTGTCCAATCTGGCAGTTAATTGACCAATCTCGGTAGTGGATTTATACGTGCTTCTTTAAGGTCGTTGTACTTCTTGAAATCTCAATGGTTGTCTCCCCTGAATTCCTTCAACACGGTGAACATTTGATGCTCAACAATCGATTAAGTGTTGGATCTTAGAGATCGAGTACAAACCATCGTTACAAAAGCAATAGGTTTGAGAATCAGTCTTCTACATATGTAGGTTGTTCAACATATATATGTTAAAAAATTTACAAACTTACCGCTAGGCCGCTATTGATGACCTCGATGCACTCTCGCGGTACATCAACCCATTTCAAGGCCTGAATAAAAAATGTGTCTTGCATTAACACATTGATCGTGTAGCTGAAACGAGGGGCATGTGATGAAACAGGTTTGTCCTCTCTTGAGGGATTGAAATGGGTATCTTCCCATTCTACTGTACATACCTCTCCAACTCAAAGTTCCTAAAGTGTTGTCGTCTCCTAGTAGTGGAGGTGGGAGAGGGTCGAGAGGGATTTACTAAAAAGCACATTATTAATTAGATCAGCCAGTAACCATAACTACAAGTGTTCAAGGTAACAAGACTAACCTGAAGTGTCATCCATCGAAGAGGAACCTCTCGCATTATCTAACGCGTCCAAGTTAGGGTACACATCTGCCTCATGAACACCATTCATAAGTGACATAATTTATACAGGCATAAAAACCAACGAGCGATAAAAAAATGTGAGCATCGCAATCTAAATGTATAGAAAAATGACTAATGTGTATACGTGAAGAAGACATTGTTATTCATCGTCGCATGACTCGCTTTGATGTAATGATGATTGTTCATCATCATCGTCTATGAAGTTGTCTGCGAGGTGATGCACATTTGGTCTTTCCACCACTATAGGATCAACTTCAATCTTGCATAAAGTGTTATCCTCAATCATGTGTTTGTCCACACGATGTCCGACGATGATTTCTAATACATTAAGGATATTCTTGATATCTTCCACTTCTGGCACGTCTCATACATGTTTATTTTCTACCACTTGAATAATTTTCCAATTGGTACCATTTTTAGGGTCCTTGAGGTAGAACACTTGATATGTCTGACTTGCGAGAATGACTGGTCCTCAACAAACCAAAAACAGAACATATTTATTGATTTGTAGCCTAGTTCCACGTCCATCCTATGATTTTTGTTGTTGTTTGTGTCAAACCATATACACTTGAATAGCCAAGCATGTCGTCCAAATGGATATTGAATGTGCAACACTTCATCCCAAACACCGTAGAAATTGTTATTTGTATCGCCTCAACTATCTTCACCGACTACCATGACTCTAGTGTTGTGTGTTGTGCGCCAAGAATCACACTCCAACATTTGAAATCGTACGCCACCGACAATGCATCCATTATAAGAGCGAACATGAACATCAAGTAAAGGTCCCATTGCGAATGAGAAGAAATCTTAAGAAAAGTTTGAACTGCCATGCATTTATGCTATAACTTATGTGTGTACATGAATAGTCATATGTAAAATATAAAGTAGCGCATGTACGAATTCTTGAAGTCATTTACTCTATATACCTGAGCTTTGAATCAATCAATAAATGCTCGTTGATGTCTTTTAAAAATTTCAGAAATGGTTTCACTCGACGACGTATCAACCTCAGATGTTTCATAAAGTACATATTATGAGTTTGTGTGACAACAATAACAAAAACTTAAGATATCGAATAATGGAAGTATGAATTAATTAGGGTAGAAATGCGTACTTATGATGTTGCCACGTGCCCAAGACGACACGAAGCGACCGGTGTCCTTAAAATGGTTTAGTTTTAAAACAAAATATGAATTGCCACTAATATTTTTTACTGTGTGGTTGGACATCGAAATAAAGTAAAAAAAATTTCTTAATAAAATCATAAAAAAAAAGTGGTCTGTGAAAACTAGAGTTGAGTTCAAGAGTCATTTATGTATGAAGAATGTATTAGCACCTCACAACACCCGTTTAGAAAACGGTGACGAAATTTTAAATCTTAATTTTAAAATATTTTTTAATTTTTTTTAGGGCAATATTTGGAGTAATGATCTCATAAAATAAGTGGAGAGCATCCCCTCAATTAGACTATATTGAAGAAAATCTTCTCACTTAAAAAAAATGAGAAATTAGTATAATTTCTCAAAATCTGTCGTAGGAATAGCCTTCTACTAAAGATTTTTTTAAGGCATTAATAAAAATCATTTTTTCTTGGGATCAAATCTTAGACTACTAAAGATGTGATCCCTCACCTCAAGAATTCTAGAAAATCGAACTTTTAAATTTCTTAGATTCCGTATTAGGATTTTGTCTAAGGAAAATGGTATAAGTTATTAGAAAAGATCGATTAGAAAACTTGGTATTAGAAAAGAACGATTAGGAATCCTTACGAAATCATGTATTAAATTTTAAACTGTAAAAAAAAATAAAAAATTATAGCTTTAAAGAAATTTTTTTAAATGATTAAAAAAGAGTCTTTATTTTAAAACATAGAAAATTTTAAATTGGAAGGATTTTAAAACAAAAAAAAAATTGTTAGGAAGAGTTGAAAATTTTAAATAGAAAACAAAATGAGGCTTAAAAGGAAAATTATTTAAGTAAAAACGAGAGTAAATAAGCATCATAATAAATTATACAAATATGAAATAACATATTGAGATTTTCATAAAAACATATTGGAGATCATTCTCGGACTCCCAAAGAATCGAGTAATCACCTCAAGAGTTCTAAGAAATCAGATTCCTAAATTTCCTAGATTTCGTCGTCAGATGTTTTTTTTAAAGAAAAATTAATTAAAAATTTTAGAAAAATTAAACAACTATTAGCAAGAATATATTAAATAGACCATAAATCAAACACAAATATTTAAATAAGCATATGTACACGGATAAAAATATATGTAAATTTAAAAAATTAATCTATAAGTAAAATAAAATAGAAAAAAAATTACTAGAAAAAAAAAGGAAGAAAGTAAGAACAAATAATGAGTTAAGAAAAAGATAAACAAGATATGAATTGATGTACATAAAAAATAAATTTATTATAAGAGAAAAGAAAATGTAGAAATAAGATAATAAATAAGTACCTATAAAAGAGAAAAATGGAGAAATAAAAACAAGAAAAATAAACAAATATGGAGGAAAATATAATATTAAATAGTATATAAAAATGAGAAAATACTAAAGAAACAATAATAAATGCTATGAAGAGAAAAAAAGAAAATAATTAAATATAAAATGCTAAATATAAAGAAATTAAAGATAATCATATAAAGAACAAAGCTTAAGAATAAATTAACAAAGAAAAGAAATAATGATAAAAAAATAATAATAAACAACAAAATGTAAAGCAAATATGTATAATAAAAAAATTATATATAAAATAGAAGCTCAAGAGACAATAAAGAAATAAATGTAAGAGAAAGGAAAATAGGGAAATAAGAAGAATAATAACTAAAGACAAAAGGAAAAAAAAAATAAAAAACAAAGGGTTGAAATCGAAAACTTAAACTCTCTTGTTGTTTAAAGTGTGAATCATTGGGACCTAAGGTCTACCATACACTTCCAACTATGTTAAGAGTTTTTCTTGTATGATGGATTTTTGGTATGTAGGAAGTTTTTGGAGAAAGATGAAGATTTAGGTGTTTGTTAGAGGAGAAAACAAAATGCATGTTGTAGATTTTTTTTTTTTTTTTTTAAAGAAGAGATCAAGGCTAAGAGAAGTAGTGGCTATGGAGGTTTAGAGGTTTGGATGAAGAAGATGAGATGTGAGGTGGGAAAAAATTCTCTAGGTTTTTTTTTTTTTTTTTTTTGTGTGTGCCTTTACTCCTTTTTGTTCCTCCCATGGATAAAGAAGAGATTATTATACTCAAAACCATTTCTTCAGATTGGTAAAAATTCAAAATCACAAGTTTTTTTTTATTTTGAAAATAATATCAACACTAGCATTCGTCTCAAAATGGCATGGAGCCTTTATTAACAAAACCAATTTCAAAAAGTTACCATATTTAGTAGTTCTCATGAAAGGTAGTGTTATGATAGTACGTGTTTGAGGGAGGAATTATGATAGTAGTGTTATTATAATATGTGTTTGGAGGAATGATTATTATGTAGTATTTATTATAATGTGTTTGGGGGAACGATTACTATTGTAGTATTGTTTTAATATGTGTTTGGAGAAAGTGTTACGAGTGTAGTATTATGATAATATGTGTTTGGGGCAAAGATTATGTTAATGGATTTAGGATAATTTTTTTTTAAATTTAAATAAGGAATATTAATATATGAATTTAAAGAATATCATAGACTTTTTTTTTTGTAAATAAACAATATTAATTTATGTAATTATAATAAACCAATTTGTTGTTTACATACGTTTTCAAATATTTTTCTTACGTACCCTAGGATTAGCAAAATATTTGTTTCGTAAATCGTTAAGTTGAGGCCATTTCATTTTATTTTTTCTTTCTTATGTGTTTGTTGTGAAAAATTAATGCGTAAATTTGTTAGCGCATTGAAATTTTTTTTTTTTTTACGTGTATGCAATTGGAAAATAGTCGTTCAATATACTTCTGGTTAACAGGCTACGAAAACAGTACATTATACGATATGATAACAATACGATAACATTACATACAATACACTAGAAATTTGTCTACAAACCATATTTGTTTCAATACAAACCATAGAAATGTCAAATAACAGTACGTAGGATAAAAAGATAGTAACATTAATAAGAAAACTCGATAATTAAAGTTTGAAAAGACACTAAAACAAATAGAGCAAACAAAGTGGTCACAGGTTTTCTTGAAGAATGATGATGTAGTACAGGAACTTCATTTCGTTGGGTACATCAAGGAAACCTTTCATGTCGTCCTTGTTATGCATCAGTATATGCATTTAACAACACCTATCCATCAATGTCAGCTCGGGGATGGCTTGTAATTGTCAGACGACCTCTTGTAGTGTTGTGCTTGCATCTGGACGTTGTAGGACAGATCAGTCAGTAATGCGGTTAAGTGGTTCATTATCATACTAAATGTAGTGCGAATTACGTCCCCACTGTTTGTGGGTTGTCCTCTCCGTTTTCTTTTTTTATTATTAAAAATAGTTTTTCAATTGATTTTTTTATCCATTGATTTTACTTAACTTACTAAGAATCCAAAAAAGTGATTATTGTTCTACGTAAAAAATCTATGAAAAACCTATAATTTATAACTTTTCAATAACTTGTAAAAACCCTATTGAGGTTCTAACAGTTTACCTCACCTTGATTTTTGTCTCCCTATTGTGTTTAATTTATATATCAGTTATGAAAACACAATTAATTTATGAAGTTAAAGGGATCTTTTTTGCAACCATCGCAACTTAGTAAGAATCCTAAAATATTGTTTTATGTATAGGTCGTTCAAAATGTCAAAACAACTACATGTGACCGCGTGATTTTTTTATTAAAACTTTAGCTAATGAATGAAAATGATAGCGCAATAGTAGAGACATGGTTAGTGTAATATGCAAATTAATCAATAAACAAAACTATTATTCAACATAGAAGGAAATTACCGTTTACATAATGTATAGCAAACGTTTAATAAACAAATATTAAGACAAAGAAAACAAATAAATTTATTTCAAAATTCAATTAACTAGACCACAAATAGATCGACTATATAAATGAATGAGGTTTATAGGCGTAGTACCTCGTTTACGAATGGTTTAAGTGCAAGTCATTACATATGCGTGCCGGTATACATTACGTAATGTAAAAGGAACGAAAAACGCGTACTAAACATACCTTAACCGTAAAGAAAACCTTACAAATCCATATAATCGTACAATAAATAACAAAAGCATTAGTATATAATGAAAGGGAAAGAAAGTAGCCTCAAAGTTAAGAAATTGAATTTCGTGTTGTGGACTCGATAACATCATATGTAAAAGCAAAGCAACTAAAGAGAGTCAGAAAACCGAGATCATTCAAAAGAGCAAGGGGGACATTGTGATAAAACATTGAGCAAACCGAGAGCAAGGGATCATTCAAAAGAGCAAAGGGTCATTCAAAAGAACAAGCAAATATTGTGACAAAATAGTGGGTTGTAAAGAAGTCAATACAATGGATAAAATGGCAAAACAAAGGGGATGAATTAACATGATAATTGAGCATAGGAGACATACACAATAGTGGTGAGAACATTAAAAAGGACTAAGTGAACACAAAGAGCAAACCAAGAGGGAGTTAACATACAAGTTAGTGGGTTGTAAAGTATTTAATACAGTGGCTAAAATGACAAAATAAATGGGATACATTTGAAGGGATAAAAGCCCTTGGCAGCGAAAGATTTTATAGAACCATTCCTCAATTTAATTTGGGAATCACAAAATACCAGTAGATTGACAATATTTAAAATCAAAATTCTAAATAAAAAAAAACTAAGCATGCTTTTAAATATTAAAAGATACAGGAACTTACTCTAGTTGACGTCTCTGAATCTACAATCTATTGAATTGGGGACATCATTTCTCGGAGACCCTTCTATCCTCTAGGATGAGATTGGTTTTTGGGAACCATATGGAATGGGAAAAGGTTTAGAGATAAACTATTTTGCATAAAAACAAAATCATTAATTTTATTTTTTTTATCAAGAAAAAATTGTTATCTTCAACATATTTATAACTCTTTTTCCTTCATGGAGTAAGAAAGGGAGTAGGAGAAAATCATGGAATTCTATTAATTTAAAAAATATTAAATTAATAGAAATTTCATATGAACTAATTAGTTAATAATTAATTAATTAATTAATTAATTAATTAATCATATTTAATCAATATTTCATTTAAATCTTATTTAATGAATATCTCTCCAATATCTTATAGTTTTAATTTAATTTAATTAAATTAAATTAAACTAAAATATTAATTAATTCTCAAATTAATTGATAGCTAAATTAAATATCATATATTTAACTTAAATTAAATTTGAATCATATTCAAATATAAATTTCTCTCATAACCAATAATTTTAATATGAATCCAATTCACATTAAATTAATATATGAACTCATTCAAATATTTTATATATCATAAATTAATTTTGAATCATATCTAAAATTAAATTTATATAATAAAGTTTGATTAAAATATAAACTTTATATAATAATGTATCACCATACATTATACTAATTCTCAAAGTAAATTTGAACATTTCAAATTACAACTAATGTAAATAAATTTCATTATCCTTTACGAGCTAGGAAGTGGACATAATAGACCTACATATCAGAAGCTACAACGATATGAGATTAAGTGGCTAAACTCACTAACCACATTAATCAATATTCGTTAACTGTGTGTACATTCCACTAAAAACTCACAGCTGAACTCTTCTCACCGTATATATATTTTTGTGTCCACGATATAAACCAATAACCATAACTTAGTTTTCACAAGTCTTCGTAACACCATCTAGGTCAAAGTATCGTTTTACTCCTAGGTTGCATCTAATCCTTAAATACCATTACTCCTCTAATGAATAACTTGTTTATGGTCCAACTAATAAACAAAAACTCCTCTCGTGTCATAGAGAGGGTAGGACCCTTTGTTCAAGTCCTAGAGACACCATTTAAGGGAACATTCATCTAGTTATCCTAAAGTAAAGAATGAGTGAATTCCATCTTATGTAATTATGTTTCCAGCTCCTCATTCGGTCTTGTCTCCAAAATGATAAGCATATTAAGTCAGCAATCTGGCCACTCTCACTCATACAAATCAAAGGACAATCCCTCACGAACAGGAGTTTACAATACACTCAGGATTGAGACTAAGTTACCTAAGTCATCCTAATAAAATATAAATTTAACTACTTAACAGAGTTACATGCATCTAGTGGTTACTATTTCATGGTCTAGTCTTATGCAAACTCGTTGTGTAAAATATCCTCACTCACATGTCAGCTACACAAACATGTTGGATCATTGCATTTGTATCAAATACAAAGTGAGCCGCATCCATAGTGTTACTAGGATAAGGTACCTAGCCTTATCCATATACTATAAACCCTTTAAGTTGATCTCGAACATTGATCCTTGTATGTCTCTACATACTGTTTAAGACTCATCAGACAATTTAGGATATTAGTTTATTGGATTTGGGTTATTAAGACAAAACTAATAATATAATCAATAACATTTATTGAAATTATAATAATAACACTTTATTAATAACGATCAATGGATTATATTTACAATCTATGAATTTTCGGACATAAATCCCAACAGATTCATCGCTTGACTTGTTATCCAAGTGCAAGTTCTGGTTGCCTTCTTTCATTTGGCTACAACTTTCACTTCTCACGTTGTACACTTCTTTTTACCAATTCACGCTTTTAAATACATGAAAACTCATAATAAGCATGATTTTGGGTTTTATAAATATATAATCACTTAAGATAAATTTTCTTATGAATTTATTCCAAGTGAAGGTTTCTAAGCTCAATTTTTTTCGTATTATTCTTCAGAAAAAGTTACCATAGCTTGTGTTTGTACA
Organism: Cucumis variabilis; assembly: GCA_037974545.1. Classification (NCBI taxonomy): domain Eukaryota; kingdom Viridiplantae; phylum Streptophyta; class Magnoliopsida; order Cucurbitales; family Cucurbitaceae; genus Cucumis; species Cucumis variabilis. Next base: position 3,858 of record JBBPDI010078110.1, on the reverse strand, counting down.
AGTTATCAATCATCGATTTTCCTTTTTCACGACCTGTCGATAAACCTTGATGATATATTTGTGATGAAACTTTCACCTACTTAGCTCAATTGGAAGTCACTTAACCATCGACATAACTTCCATCACATCTTTTATCATGGTAAAATGAACATATGAAGATGAGTATTCTCTTTTTTCAATGAAAGAGATCGTCATTTTCCATGATAATAGAGAAAATGTTAGCATTCGACTTAGAGCTTTTCAACGAACTTGCTTTGTTAGGACAAATCCTTTTCCATGTGTTCAAATTGTCTAGATTTCCATCAAATTTTTTTCTACACGAACTATTTCTTCTTCTTCCACTTGCTAGGTACCAATACCGAATCCTCTTGTTAAGTATGATCCTCACTCTTCGATCTTATTTCCTTGACAAAAGTTTTCAAGTAACCTCAACAAAAACTAAAGTTTCCTTCTCATACATCAAAATTGACTTCATGTGTCTAGTAGAAGGAGGAAGTGACCAGATGAGTTGGAGTGTCTTATCTTCGTCTTCTATCTTCACTCCTATCACCTCCAACTCAAAAACAATGCCATTAAGAATATATAGATGATCAGTTAAATATTTGTTTAATTTTGGATCAACACATTGGTGGAAATAGGTTGGGAGTTTAATTCTTCCCTAAAAAAGTCAAAATCTTTTTGTGGAAATCCTTCCACAATATTCTCTCCACCAATTTGGTTCTTGCTAAAATAAAAATTTTGGTTGAGAGGTGGTGTGTGTACTGTGGTGGTGGTTTTTTAGACAGGATTCCATGCTCTATTTATATGTAAACATGCCTATAAGATTTTGATGGAAATTTCATCGTTGCTTTGTCATCATTTAGTCGAGTTGTCTTCTTCCTATGACGTCTTTGTAGTTACACCAGAGTGTTTGAATAATCAGCTCTTTTCCCTCTTTAGGGTGACCTGTTGGGCAATTTGGAAAGACCGTAATAAGGTAAATAACTCGCAATCAATTGCTCTTATCGGCTACAAAATCAATTGGATCTTAAATACTATGTTGAAATCTCTAAGCAAGGTGAGAGTGTGGGAAATGTTTCTAACTTTTTTTCCTAGAAGGTAGTCTTTCTAGTGCTTTCTTAGGCCTACATGTTTCGGGTTTGAGGCATGAGGCGTCTAGCTCAGATGTGTTCCACTAAAGCCCACTGGAAGCTAGGTGCCTAAATTTTAATGTTAAAGTTGCATGTTCTCCTATCAAATCTTGGCTTGGTATGAGGGTGATCATGACTGCTGCTTATTATCATGTATAAATTTTGTTTTAGAATTAGTTATTATTTGTTGCATTTTCCATTATTTTGTTTTCCAAAATTGTATTATAAAAGAGTATTATAAATACTCCTAATTACCATCAATTAAATCAATGAGAAAACACCTTCGTTATTAAGTATTGCACATTAATTTTTATGTTATCAGAGCAGTTTAACCCACGTTTTCTTCTCCTTTTTTTCTTCTCCTTTCTTCTGCCATGGGAATCGAAGCAAGCTCTTCTTCTTCAATGTCCAAAGAATTATCATCACTTCTTCCTTCTAACAAATATATGCAACCTGATATCCATTCGACTTGATTCAACCAACTACACCTTCTAAAAATTCCAATCTGAACCTATGCTGAAAGCACACAAGTTGTACGACTTCATTGACGAATCCATTTCTACCCCTCCAAAGACATTTTTTGTCCCCATAACTACAAGTTCCTCAGAAACTACTCAAACTACTTCATCTTCAACAACCAAAATCAATAACACCTTGTTCGAAGACTGACAAGCAAAGAACCAAGCATTAATGTCCCTCATCAACGCTATCGTATCTGTCACAGCACTAGCATATGTAGTTGGATGCAAATCTTCGAGTCAGGTATGGAAAACACTTGAAAGCATTACTCTTTAAATACCAGGACAAATATAGTCAACCTAAAGTCAGATCTACAACAAGTCTCAAAGAAACAAGATGAGTTGATTAATTTGTACATCAAGAAAATCAAAGAATTGAAAGACAAGTTAGCAAATGCAGCAACTATTGTTAAAGATGAAGATCTTAGAATCTATGCCCTAAATGGCCTTCCAAGTGAATATTGTGCTTTTCACACCTCAATGCGAACAAGATCCCAACTAGTAAGTTTCTCTTAACTTCACGTCCTTCTAAAGTCTGAAGAATGTGTAATTGAAAAACAAACCAAACGTGAAGACATATCAGTTCAACCAACTGTAATACTTACAAATCAAAATACCAACTCAAGAACACCTGGAAATTCACCCCCAACAAAATAACTTCATAGGAAGAGGAAGAGGCCATAACACTCGTAAAGGTCGATCAAACTTTAACAAGGGAGAGGTCGTGGACAATCTGATTCTAGAAACTGTCTATTCATTCAATGCCAAGTATGTAATCAACCTAGTCATTCTGCAGTTGATTGCTACAATAGAATGAACTACAAATATCAAGGAAAGCACCCCCCCCCCCAAATCTTGTTGTCATGGTTGCTCAACAAAACTCACAATATCTTAGTACTCAGAACTATCCTTGAAATACTTGGCTTGTAGATTCAGAGTGTAATGCTTACATTACTGCGTATTTTAGAAACCTCTCTATAGCAAATGAATACAATGGTGAAGATAGCATCTTAGTACTCGTAGATTGTAAATATAATCCATTGATCGTTATTAATAAAGTGTTATTATTGTAATAATTGTTATTAATTATAAAATTAGTTTTGTCTTAATATCCCAAATCCAATAAACTAATATCCTGAGCTGTTTAATGAGTCTTTAACAATATGTAGGAACATACAGGGATCAATATTTGAGATCAGCTTGAAGGGTCTATAGTATAGGGATAAGGCTGGGTACATTATCCTGCTAACACTATGGATACGACTCACTTTGTATTTGATACAAACGCTATGATCCAACGCGTTCATGTAGTTGACATACAAGTGAGAGTATCCTATGCAATGAGTTTGCATAAGACCGAACCGCGAAATAGTAACTACTATATGTAACTCCGTTAACTAGTTAGATTTCTATTTCACTAAGATGACCTAAGTAACTTAGTCTTAATCATGAGTGTGTTATGAACTCCTGTTCGTGAGAGATTGTCCTTTAATTTGTACGGGTGAGAGTGGCCAGATCGCCAACTCAATAAGCTTATCATTTTGGGGACAAGACCGTGTGAGGAGCTGGAAACATAATTACACAAGATGGAATTCACTCCTTTTCTACTTTAGGGTAAGTAGATGAGTGTTCCTTTAAATGGTGTCTCCAGATCTTGAACAAAGAGCCCTACCCTCTCTATGGCACGAGAGGGGTTTCTATTGATTGGTAGGACCATAAACAGTTTGTTCATTGGAGGAGCATCAGTATTTAAGGATTAGAGGTAACCTAGGGATAAAATGATAAATTGACCCAATTGGTGTTATGAACACTCGTGAAGGACTAACTTACTGTTATTGGTCTATATCCGTGAACACATAAATATATCTACAGTGAGAAAAGTTTATCTGTGAGTCTTTAGTGGAGTCTACACACAGTAAACGAATATTGATTAATGTGGTGAATGAGTTTAGCCAATTAATCTCAGATCATTGTAGCTTCTGGTCTGTAGGTCCATTAGGTCCCCTTCCTAGCTCGTAAAGAATAATGATATTTATTTATGTTGGTTGTAATTTGGAATGTTCAAAATTACTTTGGGAATTAGTTTAATGTATAGTGATACATTATAATATAAAGTTAGTGAAACTTTAATACATAAATTTAATTTTGGATATGATTCAAAATTAATTTATGAGAGATAAAATATTTGAATGAGTTCAAATATTAATTTA
>JBBPDI010078073.1:0-14647 GCA_037974545.1 Cucumis variabilis | reverse complement strand
CCTATTTTCAACCACTTATTTACTTTTGTTTCTTCAATCATTAATTACACATTGAATTTCTTCTCTTTGGTGCTTTCCGGTAAAGTCCCCGGAAAATTCAAAAAAAGAGAGATCTGATTTCATTAATTATGGAATAAAATAAAGAAATAAACATATAACAAAGGTTTTAGCTTTTAGGGTATACATACAATTTATTATTCAACCTTACATTTGGATGGACAAACATCAATTTAGGACTACTTTGTCCATTTCTCTTTTATTACATCAACATCTATATCTTATACTTTTCATTTTAAAACAATATTATGTTCACTTTTTTAATTTATCATTTATTTTTAAACACAAGCTAAGATTAAAGGTTTAAATACAATGAGCTCTTATAGAATGCTTTTAGTAAACTATTTGTTTTGTTTTGTTTTTCTTTCCATCTCTAGTGTTGATCTTACTGTTAAGTCTTAATTTCATTTATATTGATTGAATTATTTTTTGATAAATATATTAATGAATTAAGATTGGGATATATATAACATTTTATTATTTTATAATCTAATAATACTAGAAATAGAGTTACCAAAACCACTATATATATTAATTGTTAAAAAAATATTTATTATTATGTATTTATTTATTTAAGGTGTGATGGGAGGGGGAGAAATATTGTATATTATTTTCTTTCCTATTTTATTCGTTCAAAGTTGTGGTCTTATTCAATATTACACCTTATTTTGTGAATCCAATTTTGGAAGTATATATTTGAATTTATTCTTCCAAAAAGAAAAAAGATAAAATAAATAAATATATATTAAATTTCTTTGGTCAATAACCAACCAAAAATTTCAGTTTCCTTTTTACTTTATAAAAGCATAAGTCCTACATTAATTAATGTTTAAATTATGGAGAATTGGGCAACCTAATGCAATTATACAGATATGTGTGGAGAAGAATGAAGATTCTTGGCCTAGTTTTGGGTGTTCCAAACATTGCTCGTACCAAATCTTTATGAGTTTCTTTTCTTAGGTTTGTGAAGTAGTTTAAATCATGTCGTTAAGCTTCTTCTTTTAAGTTTGTGAAGTAGATTAGATTGTCGATAAATTAATAATAATATAGTAATTATAACATTATTTGACTTCTTGTATATTATGTACGAAACTAGTTTATTCTTAAATATCTTTTTGAAAAAGTAAAATAGTGTGATGTTGAATTAAGATGCGATCATTATCAATATTAATAAAATTAAACGTGTATATATATATATATATATATATATATATATTAAGTTTAGAAGTTCAACTTATTATATCGAAAAAATTATATTTAAAAAGAAAATTAATATTTATCTCCCAAAATAATGGGGATTTGCTTTGGACAACGTATATATAATGGTTGGGATTGGGTATTGTGCAATCACCAAGTATTAGGATTAGGTTAATATGATTTAAAAATTTATATCTGCTTTCTTTGAAGACCAAAAATAGTGAAACCTTGAAATGGGATGACAATCAACAAATTGATAATTAAAAAAATGATGTTGATGGATGAATCTTGTCAAGAATGTTCTCGTGCGATTGGTTGGTAGTTGAGTTTGTTCGTATAAAGATATTGTATAGTATGATTATAATGTTGTGTGCTACACACATTTCGATGTTCAAATCAGTAAAGTTTCACAAGATTAATAAAACTAAAGCACTTGATAATTGTGTAACTGAACAAGCATTTGTCAATTCTTTTTATGATAATTTCAAAGCTGCATATATTGAGATGGTAAGACATTGAGGCACAATTTGCTCGACCAAGTAATTACTCTCTATATTCTATAAGAACTTATGAGTTTGTTGGTACATTTTTCTTATTATTTATTATCGTGCTCCTTTTCTTATTATGTTAATTCAAACTTTTTTGAAGGTCTTTCTCTAACTTGACATTGACTAAAGTTTAGTCCTTAAACTTTATAGTTTTGTAATGAAATACGTACAATTAAAAATATTAAACAAATGATCATTATGAAATTTAAAAATAGTAGTGTTTATGAGTTATGAGCCATTGGGTACACCTACGTTCAAGTGGGTCAATTTGTTTAAAGAGTTCGACAATTTTGAGTAAAAAGTAAGAATCTAAACTAAGTGCAATTTTTGCAAACTTTATATAAACAAAAAAAAAAAGAAAGAAAGAAAAGAAAAGAAAACCATTGAAATTTATGAATAAATATTTAACATATTTTAACTTTATTTAGCTTAATATATATCCATTTTATTTCTTACTTTCATGTCACATAACCTATAGACATATGTATATATATCAACATATTGACAAAACATAAATAAACTAATTCGTATGTATTAACTCATATGAAACGTTATAATTACGTGGTGAGTATGAATTAATATTTAAACCTATTTCATAATCTAAATTTAGAATAATACTCTAAATTTAATTAATAAAACCTATTTTGACATTATATATGTTAGTATTTAATTATATTAATTAATAAAATTTTGGTGATGATAAAGTCTAGTGTGGACAATTTTTCACACTTTAGTTGTTATGTTTCAAAATAATTTATTCAAATATTGATTTTTGTACTTTAGTATGCATAATTAAACACCAAGATGTTGAATACCTCCATCCTTCTTAGTCTCCATTTATATTTATGAACTAATAATTAACACATGAAGAAACCATGGGATGCATGCCATATAACTACAAAAACAATTATCAAATTATTATTTATTAAATCATATAACTAATGCAGCCAAATTAAATCAAAAGTACAACACTTTATCTAAAAATTGGTGATATATCAAAACTTAAATATCAAATCAATAGAATGTTGAAAATTTCACATGAAGAAACAAAAAGAAACTAGGCCATTAGGATTAGGATGATTTAATTTCATGAAACCTAATCCATTGGATTAATAAGTTTATAATTTCCTAATTAACACATTGCCTATTAACATTCAACACAACTTTAATTTGTTAGAAAGAAAAATAAAATTTGGAAATCAAACAAATTAAAAGTTAGAACTAAAAAACATGCTTTGTTTTTCACATTCATAACTTCATTATCAATTAGTGACATTACAAATTTAATTTGTTTAATCTTTTATATTATGAGCATTTTTAGCACAATCTCATCTAGAAATGAAAAATATTTAAATACCCATTCTTAAAAAATAAATGTCACATCTTTGCCTACATCATTATGAATGTCATAATATCTCTTATCTATATTTTTTAAAAAAGGAAAGATCAAAATTAGGCCCTAAACTTGTTAAGTTACATCAATCCATGTGTAACCTAAAATTTATACTTCATATGATATGAATTTTAGATTAAAACTTTGTATGAATGGGCAAGAGACTTCTTTTTAGAATAAAATTTTGTAAACTTTAGGTGACAAACTTATATAAGTTGAAATTTACATTTGCATTGCAATTTGGTTAAATCAAAAGTTTAATGAAGAGTTTGATGATCAAATTTGATTTTTCTCCGAAAGTGTACTTAAAGTCTTATATTTTACTATATTATTATTATTATTTTATAAATATAAAGGATGTTGGAGTTAATATCTAACGTTAGGATTAATAGTTCACAGTTGAACTATATTTATATTGATTATTCAATTGTTGGGGCAATTAATAATTTATGACTATGTTAGTTGAACTATACCGACGTTAATTTTTGTTTTTCGTTATTTTATCAATCCTTTTAATATTGTACAACTTAAGTTCATTGATTGACTATAAACATGCACATGAACATGCAAGTGACAAATGAGATTTGTGATCTTTTTTAATTAATTTTCTGCTCATATTGTACTAAAAAGAACTTATACATGGCAAACTTTAAAAAATCATTACTTCTTCTTCACCAAATGAGGAAGGATTTGAAAGAAGTAACAAAGTGGATTAAGAAATTAATATGAATTTGATTTAAGGAAGGTATTTCAATAGAAACAAAATAATTATCATATTGATTTGATAACAAATTAATCAGTGTTTTCAATTAATTAGTACTATTTATATTGAAAAGCAGTCTTGTTTTCATGACTGAATGTGGATTTTAAAAGGGTAGGAAACTTTAGCTTAAAAATTCTATAAATGTTATCAAAATTCTCATTTAATACAATTAATAACATCTCCAACTTGCTTCTAACACTTTCTTTTGTCTCAAAAAAATAAAATCAAATAAAAAAATCATAGATTAAATATCAATATTAAAGTTTTTGTTTTAAAAAATACTCTGAAATTTTTTTATATATACAGTTGAACTTAAAATAAAAATACAAAAAGACTTTCAATAATCCAATATTTTATACAAAATAAAAATCTAAATTTTAAGTTAAAACTATAGTTTTAAATTTTCGTTGATACATTATTATTTCTATCAATATTTTCACATTTTTATTGATTCGATATTAATAGAAATGATGATTTTATATTTCTTTTACTCACTTGAAATAATAATCACACTATCCATGTCATTATTTTCAAATAGAGACTGTCATAAAAGAAAATAGAATTCTAAAAACATTGTTCAAAACCAATTCTTGAAGCATATATCTATACAATATATATACACTTTCTTGAAAAAGAAAAAAGTATTTAGAGTAGAGGAGTCAATGCCAAACCTTGTTTTGGAAAAATATTATAAGGAAGACTTTGACCTAGTCTTTGAAAACAAATTTTATTTTAACATTTTGCAATAATATCTTCATCAACAATAATGCTAAAGAAAAAAGAAACACCCACAATCTAGTCTATACCCTGCTTTTACAATGAGTATCAATTCTAGAGATACTAATAAAGCCATAGATTTTGTCAATTATTTTAAAATATTACTGGATATGCTAATACTTTGCATCTAATTGCTATATTTGCACTATATTTACAATTGTCTCTGTACTTTAAATTTTGTTATTAATCAATTTTTAAATTTGTAGCAATTTAGTCTATATACTTTATAATTTGTAACCCTTTAGTTTATAGAATACAAAATCTTTTCATTACTTTGTATTATGGGTGTTCATAAAATATTTGACAAATCAAACAAAATCGAATTGAAACTGATTGCCTGCGGTTCGGTGCGATTTATGTTATGTTGAAATAACTTCTTATGCGGTTCGGTTAGATTTAATTTTTTAAACCGATTTTAAAACTGAAACGAATTGCTTCATTTAAAAAAATTAAATAAAATTAAAGAAACTGTCATAAAAGTTTTATTTTTAAAACTTAGTTAAATATGTTGACTCAAGAGCCACCGACATCTAAAATATAAAAGAAAAATTTATAGAGAATTTAAAAAAAAAAGACAAATTTTATCAAAATTGATGTGTTTGGTGGCCTGAGATTCTTCAGGATTTAAATCAAACGACATTGATTCAATTTGACACAAACGTGCGATTCAGTTTAGTTTCATATGAGATTTTTTTTTACATTTTGTGGTTCGATGCCATTTCAGCTTGAAACATAACCGAACTAAACCATGAATGCCCCTACTTTGTATCATGCAATGATTTAGTAAAATTTCATGTTTTGATTAAGCGTTGTAAACCTAATTTATAATGCACAATTCATTTTTTTTTATATAGTTTTCAACTTAAGTCCTTTTTTTTCTTATTTCACTGTTTTCATTCGTTTGTCAATCAACTTCATTATAATCTTTTAAAACTAAGAAAAATAAAAGTAATTAAAAAAGGGAGGGGAAGGGAATTTGGAATTGGTCAACGGGGAGGATCTCAGAAAGAAAGGGTCAAAGACACGCGCACACCGTGTAGGACTACTGACGCTTATGCGTACGTGTGTTTCACACGTGTGGGCCTTCCTTTTTCTTAAAGTTCCTTGGGCCCCTCTTTTGTGGGCCTTGTTCTCGTATAACACGCCTTGTGGGGTCCACCACCAAGCCCATAATGGCCCAAAGTGACATTTTACGTAAATAAGTCGTTCGTTTGGAAAAACTCTCGAATCTCGAGGAGATGAGGTTTGGATGACGTGGATCTTCCAAAATTTCATCATTAGAAGACTCACATTATTGCTCTCCTTTTTTCTTTTGTTCCTGATGTGTTGTTCTACGGTTTATGTTTATGAGACAAGTCACAAAGTTGAATGTTTGGTTTACAAATCTCTCATTTTAAAAATTAATGAAATTGCAGATACCCTTTGAATTAATAAAACTAGATTATGCTCATCTTAATAATTATAAACTATACGTTATTTAATTGGACAATGTATATCAAATGGTTATTTTTTTAATTCCAAAGAATACATATCTTAAAAATTCGTAATCATGATAAAAACAAAAAGTATTAATTCAAACCTCATAAAAAATGTTGTGGAAAATTAACCATGCTTGGTTACTGTTGAAAAAAAGGGAAAGTTTTTAAATAATAATGTGCAATGATTAATAATTATGGTGTTTTATAGATAGAAAATAGAGTTTTTTTCAATTGAAATAAATTCCTTAATATTTGTATATGTTTGAAGAAATAATAATATTAATTAAGAGAATCAAATCATATTAACAAAAGGTCACTTTTGAAGATATTTTCCTAGTGATAAAATTTTGAAGGAAGTACTTTACCCAAAATCAAACTCTTAACTTAACAGAGTAATCTATGATGAACAAATTGTAAAAAAATAAAAAAGATTGATCAATTATATAAGAAAATTAGAATCTATATTTCTATAAAGGAATAGTGCTTTTAATAAATTGGCGGTGCATAGGTAATGCTTAAAAAGAAAAGAAAAAAGACACAAGAATTAGATACTCAATAACAAGCAGATGACCACATGAAATGTATTTAGATATTATTCGAAACACGTGTTATGAAATTTACAATTATTTCAAATAAACTCCTAACATCGTTAAGTTTTAGATCTTTTATATCAAAGTTAATCCTTTAAAAGTCATGCATGCATGCATCCATTCTTATTTTCATGCACAAATGTTTTCAAGGGTCATTTAACTTCAATTTTTCAAACAAAAGTATAAGTAACCGTTGTTTGTTTCACTTACGAAGTCTAAATAAGAATTTAACACATAAAATTCTATATCTCAAATGAAAGATGATGAAGTTATAAATTGATACATTTATGAAATATCTAAAATCAATACAAATAATAGTTTAGAGTTGGGATAAAGAATAAATGTGAATATTATTAGTGTATTAAATGAAAAGAAACCTAATAGTGAAAACTAAAGAAGGAAGTTGGAGAAAGGAGGGCCAAAGAAATTGGAAAATAAGTGGGGTAGACTTTTGTGACAAACAATGACAAAACAAGTTGACCCATTTTTTTCTTGTTCTCATATTCTTATAATAATCACTTTCATTATCAAAAATAATAAAAGTATATAATATTATATATGAGGAGCTTTCTAATTTTAATTGGCTCTATTTTTTTTCTCTTTATCCTAATGAATGACTTATAATTCTATGGTTGATGGGTACGTATATAGTTGATTGACAGAGATTTTTTCTTCTTCTCATTCCTTCATTTGTACAACCAAAAATCACTCACAACCCATATCTATCATTGTCCTATGCCCCAATCCAAGTCTTGATATGTCTTCTATAATTATATTTATTTATTCTTAAAAGATAATGATTATTATGATCCCTGTTTCGTTTTTAGTTAAATTTTGGTTTTGGTTAGGTTAAATTATTTAATCTAATTGAATTTCTAGTTCAGTTTTAGAAACAAAGAAAAAAACAGTTAGTAAAAAGCTTATTTTTTTTTCTTCTTAAAGTTTTTAAAGCATAGCTTGATTTTTTTAAACATATTAGTAAGGAAAATGGATAAGAGAAAGAGATCAAAACTAAATGTCTATTTTGAGCTTCATGGACTCTATACCATATTGGACAAACGTGGGGATTTGTGTAAAAAACAAATGGATTATTTAAAGAGTAACCCATGCATTAATTAAACTGTGAGATGTTTGAGTTTCATATCCTCAACACAACTCACCCAACTAAAAATATTTAGGTTGGATTAGTTGGGAATCTTCAAATTATTCTGATCACTGGGTCTTTTGTTGGAGCCATGTGATGTCCAAAACCTGAGAATCAAACTGAGACTTGGCCTTTGGGCCTGAAAAGTTAAAAACCAAAAGCCCATTCCTTTCCTTTATTGCCAAGGTCCACCTCACGGCCCACCAGCAATTTGTAGGCCCAAGGATTTGTTGTTATCATTTGCAACAAAATTTGGGCAAAAATGTTTTGGAATACAACAAATATGATAAGCGGAAATTGATAATCTTATTTTAAATTTGCTATTTTTGGAAAAAGTGATATGGACTTTTGAAAATGTAGCAAATTGATTTTCATTTTATAATTTAAAATTCCAACGATTATTTTCACCTACGGCACACTCAAAACAGGCTTCGCAAATCACAACCTAATGGAAGATTTCATCAACCACAATCACGCCGTTTTTCTTGGCAAATACTCAACCCATTCCTCATTCCCACTCTTACTCGGCCCTTGTGGCATTCCTTATCTCATGACAATCTCCCCGGTTCCGGCCGCCCTGTTCGTGGTGAACTTTACGCTGTCTCCGATCCTGGCCTTGCTCGCCTCGACGAGTTGGAAGAAATCAGCATTGAGCAGTACAACCGCCTCCCCGTTCAGGTCGTGGGCGATGACATGGTGGTTATCGGAGTCGAGTGCTATTTTACTGGAAAGGGAGCTGGGGAAGGGCTGTGGAATGAGAAAGATGGAGAGGCATTAGAGGAATATACGGAGAGGGAGGCTGTGAAGTTTGTGTTGAAGGATCAAACATCCAAAGGGATTCCTAGAATTTAGAGAAGATTATTATTGGTTTGTTATCATCATTTTAGATTGAGATTTGAGATTTTTTGTTGGTGTTTATTAATTAGGGTTAGTATAAGTTCATCCTTTAGATGCGTCTGTATGATGTTAAAATCTTGCAACAAACCATTAAAATATAATATTAATGTGTGATATCAATTTGTGTAATTATATGAAAGACTCTTTTATGGTTAGTTTGAACTTTTACTAAATTAACTAGACTTGAAATCAATCTTTTTTGACTCGTGAAGGTCATTTGGATAGGAGTTTTTTACAACCTTTTATACTCATCATGTAATATGTCTTGGTCATGTTTGTCCTTTGAATACACAAACAACAAGTGGGTGTTTCCGAGGGAGGCGTCACGGTAGGGGTAGATTACATAGGGTAATCCTAGACGTTGGGAAAAACATGTTGGTCGAGTCACTTCTTCAAGGAGCTTCTTCATTTGTTCCATTTCTTTAGCCTGTAGCTCTAACATCATTCTCTGCCCTTCAATCATGTGTTTAGCTTCTTCAAGCTTGAGTCACTCGAGTGTAGCTTGTTCATGAGAGGAAGAATGCGAACACGTGGTCAAAGAATTGATAGCACAACTCCTGCGGGACTTAGGCTTGAGTCCCCAACCAAGACCTTTTGAGTAGCCTTGACTAAGTTTCAACTTCCAACATTTGACTCTGCAACAAATCAAATTTAATGTGATTAAGTTATGAAGGCACAAGTACAAGTATAACTTACATGCGCATGCAACGAATGAATTGTCCATTATGAGCATGAGTTTTTCGGAATAACTCCAGCCCATTCTGAGCATGGGTTTCTCGGAATAACTCCAGCCCATTCTGAGCATGGGTTTCTCGAAATAACTCCCGCCGACCCGGCTAGCAAAGAGGTCGTGCTGTCATTGTAGAAACGACTTCGACTTGCCATTATGATTATAAGGCTACTTTTGTCTTGCACCCTTGTTTGTATGATTGCTCTAGCATGAAAATATTTGTTAAAAGATCTAAAACATAAATATGTTTGATCATTAGTCCTCTATTCCTCTTATCAAGCTCTAAACTTAATTAGTCCATGAATAAGAGTCATGCCAAATCCTCCCAATCTTTTAACTGAAGCTAAGTTCAAACTACAAAGACTACTATAACCAAACAAACTAACCAAACACCTTACTATCTAACAAGTTGAAACTAAGTTTGCACCAAAGAGAAGAGTTATCATAAGGTTTGAACTAAAGGCGAACATAACTTCAAGATAGCCAACTCCTTCACAACCCCCCCACCCCCCACCCACCCCATCCCTAATTCACCCCTCTTTAATTGTGAATTCAACCCCATTGGTTTGTTATTATTATTTTAAATTGAGATTTGAGATTCATTTGTTGGTGTTTATTAATTTGGGTTTAGTATAAGTTCATCCTATAGATGCATCAGTATGATTTTAAAATGTTGCAACAAACCATTAAAATATAATATCAATGTGTGATATCAATTTGTTTAATTATATAAAAACTCTTTTATCGTTGGTTTGAACCTTTGTTAATTTAACTGGACTTGAAATCAAATTTTTTTTGACTTGTGAAGGCTGTTTGGATAAGAGTTTTTTACAACCTTTTATACTCATCCTGTGATATGTCTTGGTCATGTTTGTCCTTTGAATAGGAGTCTTGTACGATCTTTTATACTCATGTGATATATGTCTTGGTCATGTTTGTTTTTTCTTTTAGTTTTGTTCTTGAGGAGAAGTAACTTTCATATATTGAAAAGTAAATTTTAGTCATACGAAGAATTTTAAATAAAAATAACAAAATTTTACTAATCACAGTCCAAAACATATGATTGTTTTTCATATAGGCGTGTTTTGTTTGTATATAGAAGAAGAATTTAAATTTGAGAAGCCCAGAATTAATCAAATAAATAACTTAATGTAGTGTACACTAATATGTGATATTATATTGCAAATAAAGGAAAAGGAATGATCACATACTAACTCACAAGGAAGAAAACTGTAATGAGATAATGACTTGGATTTGATGGTTGAACTTGAAATATTTTTTGTATAATTTGGACAATAATTAAATGAAGGAGAAGGGTTAGGTAATTATTAGAGAGAATTAAGGTGTTGTTGAGTTCTGTTGGTAAGAATGTGGTATGGATGAAGAATGGATGAGGAGGATAGGAAGTGAACAAAAAGGGTATGAATGTATTGGCCCATTTGTTGTTGGTATTAATGTATACTCCATTTTTGTCCGGAAAGGAGTGGTTTTGGTCCATTAATTTCTTTTGAATACTGCATTTGGGTGATATTTTTTGTTTACATTTTCTTTCTTTTAATTTTTGAAAAAAGGGTTTCTCACATTTACATTTACATTTTGTTATTTATGTGGGCATTCCGATTGGATTCCGAAATTTCCCATTAAGTTTGGAGGGTAGTTTAGTGATCATAGGTTTGGTACTTTGGGTGTTGGATAAGATTTTTGGAAAAATTTAATAGTGGAATTTGAACTTTGTATTTTATTAATTTTAATTTTGTAAGTATAATCTCTCATATTTTAAAAAACAAAAATAATCTTTGACTTTTTAAACTTGTTGATATGATTAGTCTTTGGAAGATCATCAAGCCCTTGGGTTTGTTTATCTTTGTGGATAGTCATTTGGTTTACTTTATTGATCTCTTGGAGAAATTGACCTTCGAACTTATTTATTTTTCTTTAATGATCGGTAGGTTAGGTTATATGATTAGTTTGGATCAACCATTAGCTTGATATTCTTCATATCTTAAGAGTTGTGGTCTTTTTTGGATCACGTAAGAAAAATAGATAACGTTTTGAGAGCTTCAGGGTTGAATATTCAAATCTCCACAACTTCCATGCAATTCATTGTAAGGTCTCTATTTATAAAGATTTCTATGGACCTCACATGGGCTTGGACTCGATAGCTTTTGGTCTTGGGTTATAGTTCGCTTTGAGCCACTCTTTCCTTTGGTCCAAATTTTATTTCAAGGGCTTGAATTGGGCTAAACACAAATCCGTACAATGTTATTTACACAATCCAATTCAATCTATAATTTCTCAAGTAAACTAGAAGAATAACAATTTTAAAGTTGTCATTCTGAAAAATAGCAAAACCACTTTTTCTTTAAAAAAATGACAAAATGAAAAAAAAAAATACAATAAATAAGAATTTGAAAAAATTCAAAATATCCCTACAAAGTGTAAGCTACTTTCTTAGAGCTAAAATAGAATAAAAACACTTTAATAAATCTTGAATACATACTTGTCCAATGAAAGTTAGAACCCTTTATCTTCATTTTTCAGACCCGTTGCAACGATCTTCATTTTTCATTTTTGTTTTTCGTTTCTCATCTTCCATTTTGAAAATCTTCCTTTGTCTTCACTTTCCATTTTTCTTTTTTGATCTCATCTTCTTCGAGCTGGCAAACCCCAATCTCCACCCTCTTCCATTTGAAGTTTAAATTTCATCTTCAACTTCATCATGCATTTTTAAGAAAATAATATAAACATTTGAAGCACGCAAACACTATCTTCATTTTTCATTTTCCATCTTTAATTTTCAAGTTTACAACCTGTAAACGCTTCGGTGGAAGAACAAAAACCTTCACTCAAAACAAAAAGATATAAAAGTTATCTTCCTTGTCTCTTAGGAAAATTTTAGTTGATTTTTTTAAAATTAATACTATTTATTTAATAAAATGTATATGAAATTTAGGAAATTTTATCTAAAAATACAATATTTTAGCATATTTTAATAAAAAAATTAAAATCTAATACGAAACTAATTTTAATTTCTAAATTATTAAGGTTTTAAAGATTCCAACTTATTTTAAAATAAAAAAGGTTGAGATTTAATTTTCAAATAATAATAATAAAAATGTTGAGATTTAATAGAAAAACTAATTTTAATTTTCAAATTCAAAATTCAAAAATTAAAAATAAATTAAGATCTAATATGTTATTCCTAATTTCTTGCATAAGTTGGATTTTCGCTGACATGCAAAATTTAATTGGCCATAATTTCTCCTTAAAAAAATTTATAATAAATAATAAAATTGGAAAAAAATATCTACAAACAATAAATATTATGAAAATATTCAAGATACAGTACATTGATTTTTTTTTTATATTTTCTCTTTATCATAATCTATTTGTAATGGACTGACATTCATATATGATATTAGTGTATCAATGATATGAATAGAAATGTCCACGAGAGAAGGTAGGAACATAAATGACTTTCTCGTACTTAGCTTCATTTTGCATACATAGAATTTTTTTCCACTTGCAATTCCTCATTTTCCACCCAAAGGAGAAATTTACACTCTTTTCTTAGAGGTTGTGTGCACAAGAAAACGAACACCTCTAAATTAGATGAAAGTAGAAACACAATCTAAATCTATAGCAGCAGACTAAAGAAACCATGAAGACCCTAGTTAACCTAAGAAAGATGGCAAACATTGTTACATTTACCCTAAATTCCTTTTTTATGTTTTGGGATTCCTATGAATTCAAGTTTATATCCTATTGGTTTTTTAAATATACACACATACCAACATGTTGAAAATTAATTATTATATATATACACACATACTGCATACATATATGATATATGAAAGGTTAACTTTACGTCCTTTATTAAAAATTGATTAACTTTATATATAATACATACATATAAAAGCACTTTGTATTATTTATTAAAATAAAATTTTAGGCTCAATAAAATAATTTAACATTTTTAAACAATAAAATAATTCATTTTATTTTTTAAATATATCTTAAACTTAAGAAATATAAAAATGAAAGCTAGTCCCATGAGCATGTTGGATACTTATCATAAAAGTAAAAATTTCAAGATTTAGTAAACATAAATAAAAAAGAAGCAAATAAGTAAACTAAGTAGATTTGATTAACATAATTAATACAAATTAATAGTTCATATTTGATTATATATATCAATGTCCCATTTCTATTAGAAAATAATAATAATAATAAAAAGGAAAACTAAAATAGGAGGGAAAATAAAAGAAAGAAAAGTATAAGAATTATAGGGTTATGTATTAAGATGTAGACGTCAGTATGATGTTAGAAAAGGAAATTAAAATAGAAATATATTTGCTATAAAATAACGATACATAATAATAATGGAAAAAAGTTCCACTAAGCAAACAACACCACATGCGCACAAAATCCCATTAATTATTCACACCATATAGTACATAGTGACATATAGATGTAATAATGTATTCCATTGCAAAAGTACTCTTTCTCGAAGTATTTTTTCTTTAACAAATTCATCAAATTATAAGCACTTTAATAAATCAATATTTGTAGACAGGTTTGATTTTTTTTTAATCTCAAATAATTTTAAAAAAGATTGTAAAAGTGAATTTAATTTGATAATAAGTTCCAATAACAATCTAGTTTTTCGATTTTCTCAATCCTTTTAAATTTATTACAATTTTGTACTCAAACTTTAATTAAATAATAATTTAATCTTTGTATTTAATAATTTGTAACAAATTAGTTTCTATATTTTACCATTTATAATGATCTAAATCTCGTCTCAACTGTTTTCTAAAAATTTTATATGATTTAACAAAAAAAATATATTGATCAATCTTCTTATAAATTTTTTCTAATATTTATATTTGAGAATTGATTCTTAATCTCCATTAATTTTTTTTAAGTGAGAAAAAGAAATTTTATACACGTCTCCTTTCTAATAAAACAACCTAAAAAAAGTACTTTTAACTCTATATGAGCATGGATTTTGAACAAATAAATGTCTAATAATAAATCGCATAGGCTCATTAAACCATTTATATATATATA
>JBBPDI010078041.1:0-14661 GCA_037974545.1 Cucumis variabilis | reverse complement strand
ATTTGTTTTCTTTGAAAGTACGGTTCCAAATGAATTTAGTATTTTGTGTAAATCTAGGTCTTTTGTTGAAATTAATGACTTCGACATGGTTAAAATAGTTGGGTGGTTACAAATCTAAACGATTTTTTTTAAAAAATTATTTGGTACACAATCGTTTAGAGATTTGGCTACCGATTTTTTAAGATTCTTTGATACATGATTTTTTCCAAAATCTTTTATATTTGGTATACGATCTTGAACCAAATAACACTTTGAAAAAAAAAATGATACAAGATTTATGATTGATTGAAAACAAAGATCATTATTTCAAAAAAAAAAAAAAAGAATTGTAGAGGAAGAAGAGAAGAAAGACGATAGAAAGGAAAAGAAAAATTGCAAAAGAACAAGAGAAGAAAGAAGATAGAAAGAAAGTGCAAATCTGAAATATTTTTAAAAAATGGTCGACTTCATGACTTTTTGATCTTGTTATATGGACCATAAATATTTTGGTCTTTTGTTATATTTGTGAAAATTAACCTTGATTAATATATATAATTATTGTCTTAATACCAAACAATTTTTCAATATAAAAATGTTTAGACAAGTTTTTTTTGTTAAAAAAAAAAAGAAATTGTAAGAAATAGAATATTTGATAAAATATTTACTTGTCATAGAAAAATTAAGTATAATGAATTTTATCTTTTAGTGGTTTTATTTGATGGTGTTGAAATATTTTGTCAACTTTTTCTATTTAGAAAAAAAATAAATATAAACATATTTTTCATTTTGAGAGAAAATGAATTTTAAACAAAAACACTATTTGTTTACGAACAAGTCCAATAGTCCAAAACAATATCTCAACAATGTAATGTATAAAAGTTCTATTTGATCTCACATTTTTTCACTCAAATAATCTTAATAGGTTGTTTATTTTCTGCTATAATTATTCATATATATACAACAAGTTTACTATTCACCAACGATTCACAATTAATATATATTGAAGTACACGCGTGCATTGTCACAGACCAAACCGTACTGCAACAATAATGCTGAAGTAGTAGGAAATAGAATGCGAGTTTGTTACAACCTTAAAATTTTCTTATCGCAAAATCTTATTCTCAACTCATTTTAAACTATTAACACTTAAAACGCAACAGAGGACAATAAAATGCCTAGCAAAGTAAATACAAACCAAAACATAAACTTTATTAATAAAAGGCGTTTCATACATTATTACAATACTTTAACCAAATAACCAAGGCTTAACCATTTACAAACGCCTTGAATCACCTCACCGTAAATCCTTCAACCTTCTTTCTCTATTTGGCCTAAACGCCTGATCCTGGAAGATAGATTTTTAAAACGTAAGTCTAACAGACTTAGTGAGATTTTCAAAACCTTTTGCAATACCTTTTCGTAATCATTTTGCATAAACAACATCAAATCATTTATTTTCTCATAAACCTTTCTTTATGCTTAACAAACACATTTATAACATAACAATGTCATATAAACACACATTAGTTAACAGTCATTCCTTTCACCAAGGATTCTGAATCATTCTCTACGTTTGGTCTCATTACCTTGTATTTGACTACTATAACAACAACATGCGATAACATACTTATTCGTCCTTGTTGCTCAGGTCTCTAATCTTTATACGCTCCTTTCAACGCATAAGCCAACTTCTTATCACCATGTAGTCCGTACACTCCATGGTAGCCTTGACTCTTTATGTTCACATAATGGTTAGCATCAACTTAAGGAACAACTAATGGTTTGAAATTCATTTGATAGTATTGAAATTGTAATCATCAAATCAAGCTTTAACATTATAAATCATGCTTGAACATACATAAACTTTTCATAGAAATCTCTTTTTGAAACACTTTCTCATTTGAAATCAACTTTCAAAATAGTAAAGCAGAATTACAAAAATTTTAAGAAGAAAACCACTCACCAAACTTTACTAAAGAAGTCCTTCTTCTTCTTCTTGCAAAGCATCTTCTCGCATTGCTAAACCAGTAGCACTTCAACATTTCAACAAAACTCTCATCATTTTCTCCTTAGTTACCCAAATTCTCTTATTTATAGAGCTCTTAAACTAACTTAGTGCTGCATAAACTCTTCTCATAGTCCTGCATAAACTCTTCTCAGTTCACTATCTCCTACTTAAAACTTCAAATGTGTAAATTTAATATTCAACTTAGCCATGCTTAAATTCTTAATCTTACACGTTAACTCCTATCAAATAAGATTTGACATTTTCATTGCCAGACTTATCTTCCTGCCTAACCCAAACTGCGAATAACTTTAACCACTTAATCATTTCTCGTAAATAACTTTATCGCGTGGTTAAATTTTTACTATAAAAAATCTTCCATGTGAACTAAACAACTTTTACTTCTTAACGTACGTGAAGGATTTTTCTCTTCTTATCACACAACTTCTTTTGCGAACTACCCATTTAATCGCAAAAACTTGTACTTTAATCCATAAAAGATTTATCACTTAATCATTTTCACTAATCTATTCAAATGTCAACTTCTTAATACTTAGCCAAATTTTACTTCCTTACCCAAATTAGAAATGGGTCTCACATGCATAATGTTAGAAATTTTTAACTCAAAACCAAAGAACGAAATACCAAACCAGAATGCAATAGCCAACAAATCACAAAGCAATAAAGAACAAACAACACAAAAATATATAGTGGTTCAACCAATTTGGTTTACATGCATCCACTTTGAGAACTTGTTGCTTGGAGGACTTTTGATAAAAGCAATCAAGTTACAATTGCAGAAAGCAACAAGCTAGCACAATATGTAATTTAACACACCAAATCTGACTATACCATTGATCAAACACTAAGAAACTGAGCGACCCATGTACCGGTTGTTGCCTCTGAAACCAAGACCCAAAAGCTACCTCCTCTGATCGAAGACTCACATGCTAAGAGATTACTGCAAATTTGAGATCAAACTCATGCCAAATCCAGAACCACCACATTACCCACTGTCGAAAAACACACAACTACCACAAAGATTATCTCATTCCACACCTTTTAAAAATTCTCACATTTTTCATCACATCCTTCTAGTGTACAAATAACCTTATTTGCCTATAAGTCACATGCGTTCTAAGAATTTAAAGAGCATAAGGGAAATCATATAAATTCATTACCATAATAAAAGGACATTTTTTAATCTTTTTTAATTTGGAAATAGTTTTTAAGAAAAATCACTCACATTTGCTGTCAACTAGTTCTTTAGTCTAGCTTTCTTAGCCAAGAGTTCCCTCTGCCCCCTTTCTAATAATCTTCGTCAAATCGGGCCTATTTTAGATCTCAGAAATTCTAAAAAATCCTTCTAATTCTCTCTTAAATAAGCTCAGAGTATAAGCAACTTCAAAACGGTATGGGTCCCTCTATTTTAAAGGCCTCTCTAGTAAGTTTTTTCATGCTAGAATGATTACTCTTTTCGGCAACGAGAAGTGGTTCAACCTCAAAATGCCACATGTCTCTGTCCAACCCTCCTGGATTTGGATTGGCTGACAGGATGATATATCAATCGCCAACCTAACATCAGGGTCACATCACTACCTCTAGGTGACGTACCCCCAACTTACCTAATGTCTACCGTGTACCTTCTTTGTGTGGTGGTCCTTCATCGCATAATCTTTTCATGAAGCAAGTTCTACTATCAACAATCTCCTTCGTAGTATATCTACTGCAGGCCCTTAACAGCGTTGGTGGTACACAATCAGTCTTACAGGAGCATACCCTAATACGAAGTTTGAAACGTTTTCAAAATAATTGAAGCCTCAAAGGGAGTGTTATTCATAAACCACTATTGAAAAATATCAAACTAAAGAGGAAGAAGTATTAGAGGTATTGAAACTTATTCTTATAGATGAATAGGTAATCATACATATTTGTTAAATTTAATTGTTTATCACTTCCTTATTAATTCTAATGCAATTGTTAATAATATTATTTATTAAGATTTAACTATAGTTTATTTTTTTAAGCTTCTCATATTTAATACATAAATTTATATTTATACAACAGTTTACTTAATAAACAAATTTATATGTTTTCTTTTTCAAGCAAAAAAAATTCAAATTAGTCTATACAATGACTTGATCAAAAAGTTCAATGAATGTTATAGAGAAAGGAAAATATTATAAAATTAAAATATTGGAACTCTAACAAAAACATTGTATATAAATAAGTACTCATTATATGTCTTTAATATTGTTATTTTTAAAATTTACCACTACATACTATTTATTCATTTTATCATAAATATATATTAATAACAAGGTTTTCATGTGCCACGCACGTTTTTAGTTATCTAATTTTTTTAAAAGGAAGTTACATAAATATCAAATTGATTTATTAAAATGGTCCATAAACTATGTTTTATGAATTTTCAAATATGGCAAACTATATTTAAGTTAAATCCAATTGGAATACTCAGATGACAAAAATGTCTATCATAGTTAAAAATGTGGGATTGCATCTAATTGTCATCTGATTACCATGAGCCCAAAGAATGTGCGTAGTAAACCTCTCTCTCAGTCCATCAAAAGAAATTTATAATAAACAACCTTACTACTAATACTACCTAGTAAAAGCAGTAAGTTTGGGTTGATTCGCCAGAAAATGTGTGTAGTTTTGTTTTGTTAAGCAAATTCTTTAGTTATAGCTAGGTAAATGGGGGCGGGGCGGGGGGATATTGGTGTGGATAGATATATGATGTGCGAGGGTAAATGTAACATAGGATTGAAGTGATTTGGTTTTCAAGAGAGAGATTTCCCTGTAATTTCAATCATCAAATTCTATTAATTAAATACACAATTGATTAATATGTTCACACCGGCTAGCTTGGCACGACTTAACTAGCCTCTATAATGACAGACAACTAGATCAAGAATAAATCAAGGAAGTGTCCTGACTATTAACTAAAGCAATTAAGCAAAGCCCTAATCAAACTACACATCTTAAATCCTAATGGATTCGAAAAGCAATTATACAGGACTCTTAAACATTTTTCATTAAGCTTTAGATTCCATTGCATGATTAGAATGGTAAGCATTAACTTAATTATTCAATGTATATCCTTTATCCTAGTCACACTACAACAAATATGCCTTTAATAGTATCCACCATAACATTTTTAATAACAAGCTATAAAAAGTAAAAGAAAAAAGACGAAAAAGGAAAATAGTACAAGAGGGAAAAATTAATCTTATTTTTAGGGCTTGCGCGCGTACGCTTCCCTCAAATGTCCCTTTTCATTTTTATAGACTTTCAGTGAGATTTCTTCCTAAATTCGATTATCTCTTCAATTTTGTTTTCGTTCGTTCACGCTCCACCCTCAGTTCGATCCTCTCTTCAATTCGATCTCTCCCCACATTTACTCTTTGATTTCGTTCCTTCACGCCCATTCACTCTCACCTTGTTATAGGTCTCAAACCTCTCTTCGATTTTGTTCACACCTAAGGTCGAAAAAATTTCTCCCTTGGTTTTTGTTCAATTAAAGTTTATAGCCTCTCTTGTTTTCGTTCTTATCTCGCTTCCTTGTTTTGGTTTGGTTGTCCATGAGTAAAGTGTAATGGTGTGTTTCAAGCGTAATGACATGTCTCTAAAATTCCAGCACTCATAATATCTTCCTCTCCGTCGAAGCTACAATCGGATAACACCATCGTTCGTTGCAGTATGGATATTATCAGAGACCACTATGACTTGAATTCTTAGGGACTGGCATCTTCATTGGAAAAGACCTTAACAAGTTTTTTTATATTTCTCTTTTTCTCTTTTAGAAATTTTGATGATGTGTGCTATTTAATGAGAGATTTAGGAATTTTCTTTTTTTTCTTTTTAATTGGAATTTGATGTTGGTGTTTTTGTTGAAGACAGTTGGAGATTCAAAGATCCACTTTCTGGTTATTATGGTTCGAGTTCATCAGATGGACTAGTAGCTTCGAAGAACATAGTATTAGGAAGTAATAGAAAAGAGAAGCTTAGTAAAAGGCTTTTTGCACTTCGATAAGATGTTTCAAATATAAGTAAGGGTAGGTTTTATTGATCAATGCATTGTTGGTGTTTGATTTTGTTAAACCAAACACCCTTAAATTGGATTTAGTTGTTTCAATCATGAAATTGATTAATTTACTTTCATTATATTCGTACATTCAAAATAGAGCTAGCAATAAAAAGTGAAAAATGTTTATCTCCTTTGATTTTTAATTGATTAATGTCCTCAAAATCAGGTTGACTTAGCCCTTCGAATAGCTTTGGTGCAAGATTTTCAGCACTTATTACTGGATTCTACTTCTTTATGCGGTATGAAGTTTCTTTGTCATTTTGCCTCTAAATCAATTCAATTATGTCATTACATTAGATTCTATATACTTGGTAGATATATCTTTACCTAGACAATTCTTTCGATATAAAAGTACAATAAGATGACCAAGTTAACCTTCTTGTTGTTTTGTCATCAATCTTTTATCAATGATTTCTTGATATGTTTTACGACCCTCTTTTGTTTTCCCTTATCAATAGAGATGCAACTGAAGGAAATTTTCCATGCCTAATTGAATTGTTTTTCTAAAGAGGAAGATTTTAATTTTCTTTGCACACTTCTTTAGCTCTGAAGCCACCCTTCAGCTTGCGACTTTCTCTAACACTTCTTGTTTTAGGTAACTCAACAACATCTTATCTCCATCTTCATTTGATTTGTCTCACAATTTTCCTAAATAACATACACCTTTATTTTGTTACCTTCTTCAGTATGCTTTTGTCTAATCATGCAATAACACACTTATTATAGGTGTGTCAATGGCATCACTAATGAAACTTTCTTTCAATTGGATTGGCTTTGTTTGTGCAATGATTTAAAACATTATACTTACCTATAGAAGTACATATTCGAAGAAAGCCATGGTAAGAAGTAGGAAATGGATGTTTGAGCTTGCAGTTTTACCTTTCTCTTCTTTTATTTGTTTGGAACAACTTTCATTCTTGCAGACAAGAATGACAGTATAAACGTGTATGCATACACCTCAATAATGATCAACCAAGTATGGTATAATTTTAAAACAACCATGTCGTTTGGGTGCCTCTCTTAATTGGACATGTGAGGTAAACACTTATTAAGTAATGAGGGAGTCTTAGTTGCCACCTTTGATATTCATATCCTATAAACTATAAAGTTTATCAATTTCAGATTTGGATAAATTATATGATAATTCTGTAGGATTATGGTTGATGTTTACATGAACTTGCTCTCATGCATGTTGAAAATCATCACAAGCTTTAAGTTTGTTTACTTTATGTTTGAATTAGATGATAATTCTGTAGGATTATGGTTGATGTTTACATGAATTTGCTCCCATGCATGTTGAAAATCATCATAAGCTTTAAGTTTGTTTACTTTTTGTTTGTTTCTTTTTTTTAATGTACCTTTTTTGATCAAGGAAAAAAGAAAAAGAAATGGAGGTGCCATTGTGGTCTAACCCCACCAAGTACTTCTATATTACTCTAAACAAAGTTACCATGTACAGATACTTAAAGTTTATGTATTCGTTTTTCAAAACATTTGACAGTCTAATATTGTTAGAGATTATTTTAGTTACAGAAAAGGATATTGTCATAAACTTGCTTTGATGTTAAAAATCATTATTAAGAAAGCAAAGAAAAAAAAACAAGAAAGAAAATGTTTGAAAAGGTTTCCTCTACTCTGGCCTTAATTTTAAGGTTGTTTACTTTTCTTATAAGCGTGACTTGACTAACGCGGTGCTATAAAATGCCTTGGTAACCCATCTGGATTGCACCATACCGATGATAATAATGTATGTGATTTCCCCCCTCCTCCTTTGAGATGGGTAGCTTTTTTTTCTGTTGATAATGATTTCACATGGGGTTGGGTAATGATTTTTTAGGTTTGAATTACAACATCTTTGTGGGTTTTTGTTATTGTTTTACTTTGTTTTAGTTGTTTGTTTATTTGACTAGTGGCTTGCATGAGATTTTGTGATCATGAGTGTTGAATCATAAAGGCACATAACTGTTTTCTCCCTTCAATTGATACGCTAACATGACACATCCCTACAAGTATTGTATTCTTGCAGTCTGGTATGAACTTCATAGAACTTTCTCTAAACAAGAAAGTAGAATAATCTTCTTATTTCAGTAAATAGTTGAACGTTTGATTATGTGACTTTCATCTCGTTCTTCTTTAATTTTAGCAAATGTATCTAACACATTTGTCAACAATTTTTGGTAAATTTTGGTATAACTAGTTTTTCCAACTTGTGGTTTCATGTACTTGGAAAATAAAGTGTCTCAAAGCTATGTTTTTTTTGTTTCTTGTGTTTGATGCATCACTTAGGTACCAAGATCAGTTGGGTATGACAACCAAGTACAAAACAAAGGTCTAAAATGCAATAATCTTTGTTGGTTTAGAGGTAGGAATATAAGAAGTTTGAGATATACGACTCTTTATTGTGTAATTCTTTCAGTTGCTGTGAATTTGTTTGATCACTCACATGGTTTATTATTTATTTCATACTTCATTGTGTTTTTTCTTATAGCACAAAATCTGATATGTTCTTTATGAAGTTTGAATTTAGGATTGTTGTTTGAGGTTAGAATATTTACAAGGACTGAAATGGTTTTTAGTATTACTATTTACTATTATTTTCTTTGGAACAAAATACAATGCGTTTTTATTGATGAATTTACTTCTGCGTGTTTCTTTTCTGTTTATACGAACATCTAAAGGAATATGATGTATGATTCACTGCCTATGAACCTCTGTGAATATTGGCGTATTTATATTCTTAAAATGTAGTGGCGTGCTGGATCAAATGATGAGGAAGATGACGATGTGAAGAAGATGAATTTGAAGAAGAAGATGAAGAGCAGATGCAAATAAATGATGAAACATAAACCAACCTTGTGAACCTAAGAAGGACAAGTTATTTGACAATTATGTCCAATGCAGATTTTGAAGAGGCTGGACATAAGCTTCTAAAAATTAAACTCAAGCTCGGTCAAGAAGTAAGTTCTTTTAGTTCTTTTTGTTGGTCATACTTTTTTTAAATTAATTCATAGGTTGCCTGCACTTTTTTCTAAAATCAAAGTTTGTTTACTGTTTTATAATAGTGGCCTATAATATTGATGTTTGTATATTGTAATTGATATATTATACAAGTGGTACAAGTGTAAGTATGTTCATTAGTTTTTTTTTTTTTTGGTCTTTGCAGATTGAGTTGTGCATCATGTTATTGGAATGTTGCAGTCAAGAAAGAACCTAACATTTGGGAATTCAACTGTTAAATGAACGTCTTACAGACCCGATAAAGCAAGATTTATTTGAATCCAAATTCCCAAGGGATAACCCAAAGAACAAAAGATTTTCCATCAACTTCTTCACTTCTATTAGGCTCGGTGGTCTAATAGAGAATTTGTGAGAATATTTAAAGAATATGCCACGGCTAATCATGCAATAACAAAAACTAGCGTCGAATTTAGATGAGGAATCTCAAAGCTTAGATTCTTCGAATTCAAACTCAAGTTCTTCATAGTAAGAATCAGATTCAGAAGATAGTGCAAGTGAAGATAGAAGACATGAAAAAAAGAGAAGAAAAACTCGAAGGTGATATCGGTATGTTTGTATATTTTCTCTATTCACTCCAAGATGATTTGTCTTCCTGCTTCCTAGGAGTTGTGTTGTGTAATAACTTTTTTAATTGTTTATATGGAAATTTTGGCCCTTTTCATCCCCTAAAATGATTAGATTAATCTGAAGATGTTTGGATTATTTTTACTTCCTGATAACCAAGTTTGGCCCTTTTCATCCCCTAAAATGGCGTACATTAGGATATGTTGTTGAATCCACTGCATTTGGTGATGCTATTTTGAAAGCTACGGCTGGAAGAGAGGCAATAGAGAAAATATATCAGGAGCAAGTTGTAAGTTCATTGTGTTTTATTCTTTATTAGTATATTTAGTCTGAGGGCAACTGGTCCCATGAATGATTTGTCATTTGTGCAATATAATTTGTTGTCTCTATAAATATTGTATCTCATAAGTTACTCAAATGTTTTAATGTCAACAGTTACCGTCTTTCAAAAAGACTTCTTTTTTACATGTACCTTAAGGGTATTTTTTTATTTGTTCATTTTCTTTGAATAATGAGATGGGATTCAGAAGCTCATTAAAAAGCTTTTATTGTTAGAGGATTCCTTAATCCTTGGTTTGGTTCTTTGTTCAAAAGATGAAAAGAAAAAAGAAACAGTTGGTATAAAATATGAATAATATAATGCTTTATAAAAATATGTAGCAATGCTTTAGCTGATATCTTGAATTGTTAAAGGATTCTTAATAGTTAAAGTTTGAGTTAATGTATTACCTAGTCATTCATGGTGAGTGATATAGGGCATATATTAAAACTCTTTTATGATAAAGACAATTTATATTACATGGTTATCAGGATTACTTGAGATATTCTGTTTCTTTTCTGATGTAGTGTTTGATTTTGTAGCTCTTTGTTGAAGTGGGAAGATTTTTTTTTCTTTGAAGAACTTGATTGGAAGAAGTGTTTGTTCTTATTTTGATAGGGTTTTTGTAGTGGCAAAATGTGTTGCAAAGGAAAAAGTTCTCAAGCTTCTATTAATAGGGAGTTTGTCTTTTGAATGTGATTGTGATTCTATGGGGTAGTTTTTGGGTTTCCCTGGAGAAATATATTACAACAAATTAGCCTTTCAATAACATATATTAAACAAAGCAAATATCTTGCTTCTTTTAATACTAAAATTTTTAGTCAAATATCTTCTTCTTCTTCTTCTTCTTCTTTTTTTTTTTTTTGCTAAGTTGGATCAAATTTTTAACATGCAAAACGGAGTCTTATGGAATTATATAAGCTATGTACTCAATCATGTTATGGTTGAAGAGGTAAATGATTTTATTTTTACCCATAAATTGTTTCATTTCATGTTTTGGTTTTTAGGCACAATATTTCATTCATTTCATGTTTTCATTTACTTTTGGTGTTAATATGTAATATTTCATTTTTATATATTTCATTTTAGATGTTACTTAAGATTAATTTTAATTGTTCTAGTCTCAATTTCTTCCTCCTCCAATTTTGCAAATCTTCTTTGGTTCCCTCTTTCTCACAATTCTTCTAAACTACCTTAAGAGAAAGGGAAAAGTAAAATGTTCTATAACCATACTCATATCACAATATTACATCCAACATAATCTATTTTTATGTCTCCAACACCCTATGAAGACATCCTCTAGTTCATTTTTACATTTACCTAAATTGGGAGCACATAATACTATCCCACAAACTGTGTAGGAAATGCTCCGAGCTTTTCTTAATTTATTCATTTTGATCACTACCTAAATAATTTTATTCTTTAGGCACGATATAATATTGATGAATGGCAAAAGAAATATTATTCCAAAATATGAGTGGGCTATAGAGAGCAAACAAATTTCGCCTAGGGAGTAAGATTGAGAAAGCCTCAAATAACGAGGAGTTGAATAAACTCAAGCCAGATAACATTTCTTCAATGCATGATTAGAATGACTTCCTCAAACATAAAACCAATGCAACATTCAAGGTATGTTCGTAGTATGAAAGTTGATGGCATTTATTTCTTTGGATCAAGGTATGGAAAAAAGTTTAGTCTTAAAACCTTTATTGATATCTCATTGAGTATGATTTTCAGATAATTCATTTGTATTTTTTTTGTTCCTTTATTATTTTAAATTATTATTGTTTAATATTTTTCTAACCATATTATTGTTGAAGAAGAGTGTTACTACCAACACTCCCAGTGTTTGCTACTAGATTGGGTTGGTTTAGGAGAAGTCATTGCTGAAGGTAGATGGTCTAACAATGATCCATCAATTCTTGTTCACCATGCTCTTGGCCCCAATACAGTTCGTGTGTGGGTTGATACAGTAAAAATACCAAATTCCTTTCTTATGGAGGCCTACCTTTGACATTGTCATTGTTATTGATGATGTTGAGGGTACTATTGGCCGATGGATGAAGTCAAACAATGTAAGAACTTTATTTACTTACTACATGAAATCGGACTACTCGCGAAGCCAGAAATGACGTCGACAAATGCAATATCCGCGTTTACCACCTTTTGCCGACATGTACAACACCACGTCGCTGAATCAATCTTTCCACGATGTTCCAAAACATCACGTCGTGGAAAGTGGAATATTGAATTTATTATTTCAAATTTCCACGACGTGCGTCTAAGAGACGTCCCAAAAAGTCAAAATGATTTGTATCAAAGGGGACTTTCAACGATGTCAAGTACTACACATTGTGGAATGTTGAATGTTGAATTTATTATTTCATCTTTCTGCGACGTCTGTTGGAGAGATGTTGCAGAAAATTGAATTTGAAACGACACGTTTCGACTTTTTACGATGTCTATCTAACATACATCGTGAAAAGGTGGAATAATAAATTCAATATTCTACTTTCTACGACGTGTAGTTACCAACGTCACTGAAAGTAGCCATAATCCGCGATGTGGTGGGTATTGACATTATGGAAAGGTAAAATAATAAATTCAATATTCCACTTTTTGCGACGTGTATTTACTGATGTCACCGAAAGTGGCCATAATCTGGGACGTGGTGGGTAATGACGTCACAAAAAGGTGAAATAATAAATTCAATATTTCACTTTCAACGACGTGTATGTGATGATGTCGCAGAAAGGTGAAATAAAATAATCATTATTTTAACTTTCCGTGACCCGCCTGTCATTGACGTTGCGAAAAGCCCCTTTCCTTGACATTTTCAAACACATCGGGGAAAGTCTTGCCTATTTTTACACATAATCTATTTACAATCTCACGAAATAAGAAAAAAATCTAGAGGGAAAGGAGGAGAAGAAGATTTCACCATTGACGTTGTCGCCGCTACCGTTGCCGTCATTTCAAGTGGTTTTTTTTTTTAATTTATGTGTAAAGTGTGTGTATGTATATATATGCTTAGTGTGTGTATATGTAATGTGTAATGTATATGTATATGTAGTTATAATTTAGGGTGTATATGTTTAGGGTGTATGCATATGTAATGTGTATGTATATGTAATGTGTAATGTATACGTATATGTAGGTATAGTTTAATGTGTTTGTTATGTGTATGTTTAATGTTTATATGTTTAGGGTGTATGTATATGTAATGTGTAATGTATATATATGTATATGTAGGTATAATTTAATGTGTATGTGTTATGTGTATATTTAATGTGTAGGGTGTATGTAGCTGTAATGTGTAATGTGTAATGTGTAATGTATATGTATGTATAGTTTAGTGTGTGTGTATATATGTGTGTGTGTGTGTGTGTATATTCTTTTTATTGAAATTAAAAAATTATATAAAGTTTAAATAATGTATGAATTTAGGAAAATGTATGAATTTAGATTAAATTTGAATACATTATATTGAACAATAGTTTAGGGTTTAGTAAATTTGAGATAGAGGTATCTTTATCGAATTCGATATTGAATATGAATTTCACATTCAAATTGAATTTGAATTTGAATTTCACTTTCAAATTGCATTTGAATTTTAAAAATATTAAATAGCCTAACTAAAATGGAATATGTATAAAACTAATATAACATATTTATTTGTTAGGCCTTTTAACGAGATGGACAAGAGTTTGATGAAAATTAGGGATAGGTTTTCTGTTGAGTATAGAGAATGAGTTTTTCAGTTTTTAGAAGTTGCAAAACATCATACAAATAATTACAAAAAAATAAGGTGTCCATGTAAGAAATGCATAAATTCAAACTGAGACTCCTTAGAGGGTGTAAGGCGACATATACTATGTAACACCCCGAGTCTAAGGTATGTGATTTAATTAAATTACCTGATTATTAGAATTTTTGAAATTTTCGGAGTTATTTTATTATACTTGGGTGGAAGAGAGAATTTTCTAATGGGAAAAGAAAAGAAGTGAAGGAGGAAAAATAGTATTAAAAGGTAAAAATAAAAATAATAAAATATTATTATTATTATTAATTAAAAAAAATTATTTCTTTTGTTCTTCCTCGCACGGTAACCCCCCCCTCAAACTTTTTCTCCTCTCTTCTGCCCTAGCCATAGCCGTCTGTCGATGTCGCGCCGCCTTGCACAGCCAAACGAATTCGCACCCCCTCTCTTCTACCATTCAACCCGTGTTTTGTCTCTGTCCAGATTGATGTTGGGCTCATCTCCATCCAGATCCAATCATCGGTCAACGACAAAGCCTTTTTGTTCGCATCATCTAACTACCGGCACCGCTCGAATCTCCATCTCCATCGTCATGTTGCGACCTGCCTCCGTTCGCATTGCCAACTGCCATGGCGACCATTTGTTGTTCTCATCCATGCGAACCACTGTGAGCTACACACATCTGCGTCGACTGGTCCCTTGCCAGCTGCTGTGAGTCGTGCGCCATTCCTCTTAGCCGTGAACCAAACTAAATTTCCCCTTCAAGTGAGCCGCCAAGTCTACTTCACTTCGTTGTAATCTCCATCTCCTTCGTACGGTCCTTGTCTTTAGGTTTGATCACTGCTGTCTTTCATTTTGACTGTGAATAGTGAAGTTATTGAGGAAAATCTAAGTTGGGATGTTTATGT
>JBBPDI010078034.1:0-14667 GCA_037974545.1 Cucumis variabilis | reverse complement strand
TTGCCTAGTGTTGAAGCTGAAGGTTTATTCCTCTGTGTATAAAGAGAAGTTGAGAAGCTTGGAGAAGACGAAAGGCTTTGTTGTGTGTTGCAGACTTGCAATAATGGCGGAAACTGTGAGTTTGGTATATATACGTGTCTGTCGGAGCACCGCCGGTGCGGTGAAATCAACCGCCACCGATCGCCGTAGCTTGAAGATCAAACCGCCTCGTGTTATTCTCGACTAAATTACAAAAGTAGCCCTCGAAGTTTTTAAAATATAAGTTTAGTAGTTAAATGTACTTTCTTCTATCCCAAATTTACAAAATAATCATCGTGAAACGTAGTTATAATCACGGCCGATTTATGTAAGGGGTTGGATAGGTGTTGGTTGATTTTTTGTATTTTAATATTAATTTTGAAGTGTTATATTATAATATATATTAAATAATATTTTATTTTAGACAAAGTATGACTATAGGAAAGTGGCTGTGTTTCTACTCTCATAATTATCAGGTTATGATTTCGAATTCTATCATGATCTATATATGATAGACTATGGTTGACTACTATCTATAGTTTTCTAAAATTCTATCTCTTAATATGAATTTAAAACTATTTTTAAAAGAAATCTGCATCTCCTTTTATCTTAGTTCTTTTATGTTAATTGAATATGATCGTCAATAAACTATATTCTAAAAATATTGATAAATGTTGTTAACATCAAGATATGAATATATGTTATTGATTGATCATGCTAAATTCATTAAGAAAGTTCAAAGCTAAAGTTCGATTGATGGAAGACTTTGATTTAATTTATAAAATAGGTTATTATCATACTTTGAGATAAAACTTTAAAAGAATGCTTAGTCTCTAAATCTTAAATTCCTTAGGTTCTCCTCATCCCCTTATGCTTTCTAAACTTCTCTTTAAGCTCTCCCCTCACTCTATTACGATCGTGAGACTCAAGGGTGGATTTATTAAGGGCTCTCCCCTCACATTATCGGGTTTTTGTATTTTAATATTAATTTTGAAGTGTTAGAATACAATATATATTAAATTCAGCTTCATTATGCCTAAATTCTTTTTTTTGCTGTAGTGGTCGTGTCCCTTCATAACCCTTTGGTTGTGAGTTCAAATTTCGTCTGCTACAACTATTTTTACGAAATAGTTTTTATTTAAATTTCTTTCTAAATTGTCACAAAGTAGATTTTATTCCAAAAATCAATAATTTTCTTTCTCAAATATTGATAATTTTCAAAATAGACTTTATTCAAAGTATCAATAATTTTCTTTTCTCAAATATCAATAATTTTCTTTTCCCAATTATTAAATTTCTTCCTAAATTTCAATGATTTCTTAAAAAGAAGATAATTTGATTTTTCTTCCTATTTCAACGATTTCCTAAAAGGAAGATAATTTTTTAAAAAGAGGAAAAAAAACTCATATAAGATAAAACTCTAACTTATTTCCTAGCTCTCAGTTGTTATCTAACAAAAAAATTTAAGAAATTGTAACAAAGTCGGTGATCCAAATTTCCAAGGAATTATTCATTTTTTTTTCTTTTCTTTGTTTGATGCAAATTTTAAATTCACATATTTACATTACAAAAAATTATGTGAAAATTGTCGGTCTTTCTTTATTGCTACAAATGTAGTGAATGTTATTGGAGCATTAGTGAAACGTTGAGATATTTTTTAAATATTTTTTAATGTGTTTATTATATAGTGTCTGGTGCCCCCCATATAAAATTTCTAGATCTGCCACTGGTGACACCACTTCCTTTGTCTCCTCCTCCGCTTCCACCATTAGTGCATACTGAAATAAAATGAAAATGATCTTTTAAAAGCATTACCTAAGCACAATCATGTTGAGGTTCACTTAGCAAAAATCAAAGAAAGACTAAAATATTGGTTCATTCCTAAGATGAATCCAAATATAAGTTTACAAAATCAATACTTTCAATTTTTCTTAGCAAGATGTTATAGTCATCACTAACCAAAATCAATTCTTTTAAAGAATTACAAATACCTTCATATATTAGATGAGTTCAAGTTGCTCTAATGTCCTTATTCAGGGAAAGGACTAGATGTTCCAGTCTACCTTGCCCTAAGAGACAAAGAGGCATGTAAGACCCAAAATTTAGGTAGTTTAGATTTTTTTAAAGTGTTTGAAAGAGTTAGTTTTAAGCAAATTTAAAACAAGAAAGTAGGCTTGAGAAGTGTTTTGTGATAGGTGAAAAGAAGCAAGGTCGAGTTGTGGAAGTTTAAGAGTTAAAGAAGTTAGTTAGAAGGAAAATATTTTGGTTAATTATGAGACCTAGGTGTTTTGGCTTTGAGCTAGGAATTTAGGGGTTGTTGTGGGAAGCCATGAGGTGAAAAAACCTCCAAAGAGTTTAGCTTGGACATTTTGGACGGTCAAGCTAGGCGAAGAGATTATCTCGGTGTTTGGATGGCTAGGCGAGGAGAGGAAGGCTTGCATTGGGAAGTTGTCGTACGAGGAAGTTTGGGAAAGGAAACAAGGCCACGCGAAGAAGCTTGGTTAGGCATTTAGAGGTTTGCTAGGCAGCTAAGACTGGGCGTTGCGAGGCTATGCGACCAAGCTATGCAAAATGGACATAAAAGTTAACTTGGCGTTTTGAACAACTATATGGCATGTTTAAGGCAATTGGTTTAAGTATTAAGTGAAGTGTCTAAACAATGTTAACATGTAGTTTGAGGTGTAAAAATAAGTAGGAGGTGTCTTAATAAGATTTAAGGTGGTGTTAACCAAGGATGAGGTATCAATGTAAGTTCATGCAAGAGACTCTATAAATAGGCCAACTTCAGTATTGAATTTATCACAATTCACTTCTGCATTTTGAGTGAAATTACTCCCAAAAACTTTCATTTTAAGTCTATTTTTTAAATTGAGGTTGCTGGCTTAATTTGAGTAAGAGAGTGTTGAGTTTGAGTTGAAGAAAGCGAAGAAGGTCAGAATACGGGTGATTTTGAACAAAGTGGACTTCTAGAAGACTGTAGAGTTGATCTATTAGAATCTGAAGCTGAAACTTTTAGGTAAGAATTTTAAGACATTTTATAATAATTTTGTAGAAGAAAGTATTTTTATTTGAGTTCTGGATTTTAAGTTATAAAGCTCTAAAGAAGAAGTAAGGTTCTGGCCGAGAATGAGGTTCTGGTCAGTAGAGGTTAGTAGCCGAGCTTAAGAAGTTAGCATGGCATGTTGGGCATGCATATTAAGTTTAATGAGTTTAGTGTGGTATTTTAGGCTAGTTTGGATGCATAGACGAGCACGACAATGGAAAAGCACGTGGCAAGCCCATGCGCGAGCGCAAAGGCCATGTAAGAAGGTTAGGCGTGACACGTGACGCGTGCGAGAAGGATGGCATATGCGTAAGGCGCGTGGAAAACCTCTTTTGAGGTTAGTGCAGGTAACACAGCGCTCACGGCCAAGGCCCTGTCCCCATCCTTGTGTGCCAACCATGCCAAAATAGTGGGCAACACAACACTTGCGGCCAAGGCCCTAAACCCTTAATACATAGGGACGTCAGGAAAAAAGTAAATATTAATTTAATATGTCACCTTTTCCCGATGTATGGCAGTCGAAACGACTATTTCCACTTTCCCTGACGTGTGGCAGGGGGCACGTCGGAAAAAGGTTAAATAATAATTTAGTATTTACACTTTCTTTGACGTCCCTCTTCCACACGTCGGAGAAAGTGGAAATAGTCATTTCAACTGCCACTTTCCCTAACGTGTGATAGAGGAACATTGGGGAAAGGGTTTGAATAATAATTATTATTTAACCTTTCTCCATGTGCCCCTTGCCACTAGTCAGGGAAAGTGAGAATAGTCATTACGATTTTTCACTTTCCCCGACATGTGGTAGAGGGACGTCGGGAAAAGTGTAAATATTGAATTATTATTTAATCTTTTCCTGACGTGTGACAGCCACACGTCGAGGAAAGGTAATGTATTGAAGTGACAAAGGTTACCTTTCTTCAACGTGTGGCAGAGGGACGTCGGGAAAAGTCCACACTATTTCTTCCTCTTCAACACGGAACAAAATGAAAAATGAAATAGAAAACCAAAATCGGCCAAGAGAGAGGGAGAAGAGAAGAGTCGGAAGTGTTGTCATCATCGTCTATCTTCGCCGTTGTCACCGGGAGTGTTATTGTCCGTCTTCGCTGCCGCCAAGGTTGTTATTTCCTTTTTTTTTTTTGAGAAATTTAGAAAAATTGAATGTATATAAATTTGTATTGAATTTTGTTAATTTGTATTGATTTTTTTTTTATTTTGTATTGAATTTTATTAAATTTGAATGTATATAAATTTGTATGATATAATGTATGTATGTGTATGTTTTAAGTAATATGAAAAATGTGTGTATATATATGTATAAAGAAAAATATATGTATGTATATTTGGAATTTAGAAATTACATAGATAATTAAAAATGTATGTGTGTATATTTTGAAAATTACATAGATAATTAAAAATATATGTATGTATATTTGAAATTTAGAAATTACATATATAATTAAAAATGTATGTGTGTATGTATTTTTTTTATTGTAATTAGAAAAATATATAAATTTAAAATAATGTATGAATTTAGAAAAATGTATCTATGTATATTTGTTTATTGAATGTAGTAAAATATGTATGGATTCGAACTTTGAATATGATAAGCAATGTGTATGATATAAATATTTAACAATTTCATATTTGAATTTAAGAGTTTAATAAATGTATATGATATAATGTTCAATTTTTAGAGTTTAGATTAAATTTGAATTGGTTATATTGAATTATGGTTTAGGGTTTATTGAATTTGAGATTGAGTGGTGTTTATTGAATTCGATATTGAATATGAATTTCACTTTCAAATTGCAGAATAATGCCTGAGGGAGGAGGAGCAAGATCGATAAATGACAGACCATGCACATAAAAATGGAGGAGATGAAGAAGATGATCGAGGAGATGAGTCGAGCACAGAGAGGGTCGTGATCACTTGGCGTACGTACTTTTCAATATTTAATTTGTTGAATTTAGCATATGTTATATTCTAACTCTACTTTTATGTCATTTGTAGGTTTGACATTCGTAACTAGAGCATAATATAACTTTTGGTTTTTTTTTTTTGTTAATGTAATTGTTTTTGTATTGAACATATTTCGTGTACATTGTTTGTAATTAATTAAAATATTTAAATTTTATAATTTTCTCCAAATTTTGTTAATCTTGTGAAGTGGAACTGAAAACAATAATTTCAAAAAGAAAAAAGAAATAAAATAAAATAAAATAAATAATAAATTAACTAATAAAAAAATTAATATTTAAAGCCTTCCCCGACGTACATCTCACATCGGGGAAAACCAACGTCGGGGAAGGCTTTCTCTGACATGCTGACAATGTGCACCGGTAAATGTTTTCCCATCGTCGACGTGATCTGTGTTAGAAAAAGTATCTCCGACGTGCCTTTCGATGTCAACTCCAATGTCGGGGTAACCTTTCCCGACGTGTTTTGTGTTTTTTCCGACGTGGGGTTGCGTCGAGGAAGATCCTATTTCTTGTAGTGGGTGTCTTCGAGACTTGAACAAAGTGTTCTACTCTCTCTATGACACGAGAGGGGTTTCTGTTTAGTAGTTGGACCATAAACAGGTTGTTCATTAGAGGACAACTGGTATTTGTGGACTAGAAGTAACCTAAGGGTATTTAACTTTAGGAATTAATATAATGTATAGTGATACGTTATAGGAAAGAGTGTAGAAGAGAATCATGAGATTCTATTAATTTAAAAAATATTAAATTAATAAAAATTTCAAATCAACAAATTAATTAACAATTAATTAATTAAATCATATTTAAATTTTTTATTTAAATTATATTTAATGAATATATCTCCAATATCTTATAGTTTTAATTAAATTAAATTAAATCAAAAAGTTATATTTTAATTGAACTTTATTATATAAATTTAATTTTGGATATAATTCAAAATTAGTTTATGAGACATAAAATATTTGAATGAGTTCATATATTAATTTAATATGAAGAAGCGTAAAATCAAATTGTACTACCTTATTCGGGTAATAGTGCATCCTGGTGACGTCGTAGTAACCCCGATACTTATTGAGAAAATCACAGCTGTTTGAGTTTACAAAATCCTTCGTGGCTAATGTGTTTGAAGGTCACCTAAATAGTTTAGGTCTATGAAGTTTGTGCACTAGGACAAGTGGAAGAATATTTAGGTGTATGCCCTAGTTTATTTATTATATGCTTATTGTACTTATATGAGTAATTCTCTCACGATTAAATTCAATGTTGTTTTATTTCACTAGGAGTTTTAGTCCAAGTGACAGTTTGTTGGAATTTATGTCCTAAAACTCGTAGTTTGTAGTTTAAATTATATTTTATTCAATAAAGTTGTTATTGAAAACTTATTAGTGAAAATTGAATGCAATAATCTTGAATCCAATAAACTAAGGTTGCGAGGCTATCTAGGGTAGACTTGAACTTTATGTAGAGACATAAACGTGGATCAAATTCAAGTTTATAACCCAAATGATCTATAGTGTATGAATAAGGATAGACCCCTTATTCTGGGAACACTATGGATGTTGCCTGCTTTGTAGTTAGTACAAACGATGTGATCCTGAATCCTTCATGTAAAAACATGAAATTGGGAGCATCCTATGTAAAGAGTTTACATAAGACTGAAACCATGAAATAGTTACTTTTAAGTCATAACACCATTGACTATACAAAACTAACTATTAATGGCCTAGGTAACTTAATCTTAATCTTGAGCTAACTATGAACTTCTGTTCCAACAAAATTATCCTTAGGTCTGCATAGGAGAGGGCAACTTAACAGCGTTGGCCTAATAAGCCTCCCATTTTAGGGGGTAAGACCAGATGAATGGCTAAGGACATAAGGTGCAAGACGAAATTCACTTCCTACCTGCTTTAGGGTTAGTAGATAAGTTATTCCCTTAAGGACTGAATCCAAGTCTTGAATAAAGAGACCCACCCTCTCATGGGCCAGAGAGAAATTCAGTTTATAGGTTCGATCTAAAACTAATTGTTCAATAGTGGATTAGTAAGAATTAAGAAACTAGATGTAGTCGTGGGGGTAAAACGATATTTTTACCCAGTCGAGGTTACGGACAACCTGTGAAGGATTAACTTACTGATCGTGGTTATATCAAATGAACACAAATATATCTATATTGGGGGGAGTGCAACTACAGGATTTTAGTGGAATGACCCGTTAGTTAATGAATGTTGATTAGCTCGATTAAAAACGGTTTAACCAGTTAATCTAATATCATTGGAGCCCATGTTTACTGGTTCATTAGGTTCCCCTGCTAGCTCATATAGAGTTGACTTAGAATAATATGTTGGAATAATTTAAATTGTTCGAATTACGTAAAGAGAGAGAAACCGATAAATATATATGATAGAGTCGTGGGTTATCAATTTGATATAGAGCTTAATGTTTGATCTGCTTTATATTCAAATGTGATTTAAATTTCAGAAACTGAATGTGGATTCATGCGCGGGAGGTTGAATTAGTCAAGACAGAAAAAATGGTAAAAAAGTTAAAATGTTGACATTTTGACTTTGACTTGAATGGTCAAATGACCATATGCCTTTGAACTAAAGTTTGTGGAAAAATCTAACATTTTGTTGGATAATCCCACTAACACTTAGTGGGATAGGTGACTGTTGAATAAAAATTTTTGATATCAATCACAAATTGTCACATCATTTATTAAATTAATGATGAAAAGTGCAAATAATTAAATTTAAGACTAATTAAAATTGACATGTGTCCCAGATTAAAAATTGAAAACATAAATTGGGCAATTTTGATAATGCCACCTATTTTCATCCTAACCGTTAGATCAAGTTAATTATTTTGGTTCAATTAAATATTATTTACGTAGGCTGGGTTTAATTAAGCCCAAAAAATAAGCTTAATTAAGCCCAAAGACTAAGTATAACACAAATCCATGTGGTTAAGCCCATGGGTCTGGTCCATGGACCAATCAAACTCAAGTCCATAAAGCTCACCGGAGAACTCTATAAATAGAGGAGTTCTCCTCATTTGTAAGGGGTGGAAAATTTTGGACTCCAGAAAGTCTAGAGAGAATTCTCCCAAGAACTAGAAGACTCCCTAACTCCTGAAGTCGATCGTCCTCAAAGATTGAAGCTTCTTTGAAGATACAAGTTTTCTTCCAAGACTCCAACTTCAAGAACATCACGTGCTCCGCTTCCTCAAATCAAGCATAAGCATTCAATCGAGAGAGAATCAGAGGATCAAATTCTAGAGATCGAACTATATCGCATCAAATCAACAAAAATACAACATCAACACTAGTTCAACTCAACGA
This sequence comes from Cucumis variabilis, assembly GCA_037974545.1. Classification (NCBI taxonomy): domain Eukaryota; kingdom Viridiplantae; phylum Streptophyta; class Magnoliopsida; order Cucurbitales; family Cucurbitaceae; genus Cucumis; species Cucumis variabilis. The sequence goes on along the minus strand of JBBPDI010078034.1, from coordinate 6,289 downwards.
ATCAAATTTCTCCAGAAATCTCGTGGGAACAGTGACTATATAAGATGTAAACACCTAACCCATCAAGTTCCACTAATGGTTACTGAATGTTAGGTTTTGAGATTTTATGAACTAATTACATGCATTTTTTCATGTAATTAGGTTATAAATAGTTAACTTTTCAAATTAGAAAAAAAAATCATTTTATGTAATTTTGACTTACGACACTATTTTTTTTTAAAAAAAAATCTCTTCCAAAATCTCAACCCTAAGTCCCACCTTCCAATTTCCATCTTGCGTTCCCAATTTCTTTCACTTAACGGGTCCCATAACCCAGTTCTAAGTTCGAAGAATAGCAGGTCAATACTAGTGGTGATCCCCGATTTGAGTTCGTGAAGAGATTACCAGGAACGGGAAGTGACAAAGGTAAGTTTTCATTTAACCTTAATTTTGTTTTAATTAGGATAGTTAAAGCATGTTAATTTCTAAATTAGTTTAGATGTAATTAGAGTAAAATTGATCTGTAATTTTGCTGCACATGTGTCATTTTCCATCAGTAAGTCGTTGGTTTTTGTCTCTATGGCTAGTACAGTCCTTCGTCACTTGCCATGTATGCTTTATGATATAAGTTTATGTTTATATACATGACCTTGCCTGATTAAAAGTGGAAATAATATGGACTATTTTGTGACTGAAAATCTAAGGAATAAGTTATGTTGGTGGTTTTAAAGAGAACTAAATACATGCTTAAGTTGAAATATATCAAGCACATCAAATTGTGTTTAGGATTGAGATATTGAGGAAGGGACAAAGAAAATTTTAGTGCATAGTTGTCTTGATTAGACATCAAGAAACTATTTTGAGTTTATCATGAAGAATAAGTTACTGGTTTAAAGTATGAGCGATGAAATAACGAACTCTTTTAGAATAACTAACTAAGCTGATGTCATTAAAGGAAGCCAATGGTTGGACATGAGATTGGACTTAATCAAGGAAAAAAAACTAATGAGTTCTAAAGAATGTTAAATGGTGGAGAATATTTGTGGAAGTTTAAAAATGCAATGTAGTTTTTGAAGGGTTATATATGAATTAAGTTTTACTTGAATAAGTGAAGAAAAAAAATAAAGGAAAATTTTCCTTGGATTTAGTGGTTTCATCCAAAATAAGTGAAACTGTAAAGGAAAGAAATGTACTATTTTGGTAGGAGAAGTGAAGTGTTACACAACATGGGAGTTGCACTTTAAATTTTAAGATAGAATTACCAAATTGAGGAGACTACATGGAAACAAATGAATGGCATGAGAGCACAACACCCGACATAGTTCGAGGACCAAAGTTTCTTAACGAGGAAAGATTGTAACACCCCAAAAATTTAAGGGAATTTTGTTATTTGATTATCTTGAATAATTTATTATTAGATTACTATGGTCTTATATTAATTGAGATTGAAAGTTAATGTGTGTGTGAAAAATATACAATTATATATTGAAATATAATTAATGGCAAAAGAAATGTAGCATCCAAAATTGATAATTATATATTGGAATATAATTATTGGGAAAAAAAACGTAGCATCCCAAATTTTAAAGAATTTTTTATTAATTATCTTAAGTTATTTGGGTGTAGGATTAGAGCTAAAATTGAATTATTGAGTTGAGATAATTTATGTGTGGAATTTATAAAATTTTAAAATAAGTGATTTATTGAATAAGATTTGGTTAATTAAAGATTTGAGAACTTGAGTTTATTTGGGATCATGAAAGGAAAAGTTGGACCTAGATAAATTGGAATTAATTAATTAATTAATTATATATGCGTGTGTATATTTAATTAAGAATTTGAATTTTTGGTAGAATATGATATTAATTAGGGGAATTTTAAAAAATATTAAATTTTACAAAATATTTACTACCTGTAGCAAATTCTATTACTGATATTCATTGATATGCTAAAGGGATAGAAGACTATCATTGATAGAATCCAAAATTTTGTTATAGCTTGTAAATATTTTAATTTATTTTGTTATTTTTAAAAATATCCCTATTGATTATTTGGTTTTGTATAAATAATTAAATGTGAAAAAGTAAAGTTATTAAAATAATCTAGATCAGTAAGTTCTCTTAATTCTCCTAACTTTCTTCCTCACCTTGCGAAAAATATAAACTTTCCTTACGTTGCTTAGCTAGAACGCACAAGTCTTCCTTACAACACATCATTCTCATACTTTAGTCATTTTAATACTCTTTTTCCTTAGAACACGTAATACTTATACTTAGCTTCCTTTTTCACAGTCTTCTTCCTTGCAACCCTTTTTATTCCAGAATGCAGGTTTGACAAAGCGTGTTTTATAAGCTATTACCAAGCATGTCTTATAAACATTAGATTTGAAAACTAGATTCTACAGTGTTTTAAAAGCAAGCATGTTTTTAAGCTATTAAATGATTTGAGTAAAGTATGTGTTCAAGCTAAGATTTCGAGTATGTTTTACATGAATCTATACCTGATGGTTTCTCTCTTTACTTAAGTTGCACACACATGTTTTCCATATTGATGTGAAGGCAGTTAAGACCTTACAAGGCAATAAGAACTATGTTTCTTGTACATCAATGAAGGTACAAAATATTGTGCCTAAGGGAGAAGGTTACAATTAGAACTGTGCCTATGGTTTGAGAATTATGAGGTGAGACATCACCTTTGTTATGTTATAAATGGGTTATAGAGAAATATTTTAACTTATGTAATATTATTTAACTGCTTGCATGTTTCCAAGAGCTAAAACTTTGATTATTAGTATTTAGAAAAACATGTTTTTATTAAATTAGTCACTCACTAAATTTCTTAACTCATCCTTTCAAAATGTTTTCTCACTTTGTCGGTATTAATTGTCGGGTAGACCTGCTCTATAGCTGTTATTGGTGAACTGAGGTTATTCTCCTTATAGTTAGCATAAATTAGAAGTCATGAGCCCATATAGTAAGATTTATGTTTCCTTTGTATGTCTGTGCTAAATGCCCGTTATAAGTGTTTAAGCATTTAACTTATATGTTGGTCTTAATGAACATGCATGGTTAGTTCATAGATTGCTATGTTAGTTAGTGTAGTTGGTTGAAGAATGTTGTCAAGTATGGCAATGCCTGCCTTTGAGGTAAAGGAGAGAGGGGGCTCCGGGAGAGGGGATGTGACAACTGGAGAGAACACCTCATTGTAATCTAAACTCCCTTTTGAGTGTAACCCTTAACCACTATCCTTGCCTTGTACCTAGGTCCTTGAATATCTTGGATTCCTTCTTTGAGCTTACAAATCCATTTGGAATATATTGGCTTGTATTCATTAGGCAAGGGTTCAAGAACCCAAGTTTTTCATTCTTTGACAAAGAGTCTATTTCTTCATTTATGTCACTTACCCACTGTCTAGCTTAAGTGTTGGAAAACAAATTAGGGCTAAATGTAGCGAAATTAACATAAAAAAAATTCTTCAACCCTTAAAACGTAAATAGACTGTGCACAAACAATTAAATCACGAATAAACATACCTATGTGCCGATGTTTCAAATTCAAATTGTCTTATTCTAATAAAGACAATACTCTAAATTCATATCACCAAAACGCTGCAAAATCACAAGGATTCTCTGACAGTATTCATACACGAACTAGAAATTTGACTCCTCGAATTCAGGTATGCTCGAACCACACAAAGTGACAATTTTAGCTGTCTTAACTCTCTCTTTGTATAACAAATTTATATCTTTTGCTTGGATGTAAAACAAGATGCCTAAGGTCTTATTTATAGGCTTCTTGGGATTTCCTATTAAGCTTCTAATTCTTCAATTGGGCTTATTAATTATGCTTCCTAATAACTTTTGGGTTGTCAAGAAGAATAGCAAATTATGAGTTTTACTTTGGGAAAATAGCAAAAATAATTTTAAATTGTTAAAATAGTAAAATATAAAAATTTTAAAAATAAATAAATAAAACAATTCTCAAATACCCGTATCCAATATGAAAAGTACAATTATTCACCTAAACCCCAAATACACTACAACTGAAATAACATATGTTATATAAAAATTTCCCAAAAAACATAAAGATTAGAAAAGTTGTCATTAATGGGAAGCTCCCACCTCATGATTGCAAAATTTCAAATCTATTTCAAGGTCCAAAAGATACAGTTTATTTGAAATGGATAATTACAAAATTGAGACACATTCAATCCAAGAGTTTGGCTCACGCCTGTGGAACAACGATAGCCAAAAGCTTCAAGTTGAAAAGGGAGCATTGTTGATATTATAATAAAGATGAAATCATGAAATTATATCATAGAATTCAAAACTTAGATACATCTTAGCAAGATACGCATTGGTGAGTTCGTCCGCTCAAATCGATGAGTTCTTCATACATTTGAGATTCATTTGAGCTCCTTTCTTGTTTGCAAGAAAAAAAATTCTCTCTCACTAAGTTTGTCTCTTGTTTGCTGCCCCTCTCTTAATCTCCTTCTTTTCTTTTCTCTCATAAAACCTAAAAGAAAAAGATTCAAATAATTGCAAAAATGTCATTGAGACATAATTAAATCTTAAAATTTAAATTCAAATTGTTATTAAAAAATATATATATTAAAATTTAAATTCAAATTGTTATTTAAATATATATTATGTATTATTTAATAAATTATTTAAAATATAACAAATTTGAAAATCATGTATATATATTTGTCATTATTATAGGGAAGGTTGTTGTAATCTTGTCTAGTAACAAAATAACAAATTTAGTTAAGATTTACCAAATTTGAATGTTGTTTGTAAAATACACCGTTTTAATAAAAGAGGCACAATAACTTTTTTTAGAATAAAAATCAATCAAAATAAGTGTACAATTTGAAATATAAATTAAAATAACTATGTATTATCTAATAATTTTTTTAAAATAATTTGAAATATAGATCATACAAAAATCCTAAATTAGTGATTGTCATTGTTTTAGGGATTAGATTTCATAATATTTGAATTCAAAATACTATGAAATCTAATGAAAGAGGAACCGTTAAAAATCTTTTAGCAACTTTTTAGGAAAAGTATTTATTAAACATAAGTTTTTATGAATTAAATAAATAAATATTATTTAATTTGATTTAAATACTAAAAATCCAAAAAATCGTTATGAATTATAGGCATATATTTAGGGGATATTGAAGAAATCTTGTCAATCTCATAAATATCATAATTAATTAATATTTTCAAAATTGATTGTAGCTTGTGTTATATTTAGCAAATACACTGTATTTGTAAAACACGTATTATTTTATAAGTTTTCAATTCTACAATTGGACTTATTAATTATCCAACTCAAAGAAAAATTAAGTCCAATTCTTTTGTGTGCGATCCGTTAGGTTGATTTAATATGGCAATGGGCTCATAACTTTTTTATGGCCCATAAGTCATAATTGGTATCTATAGTAAGACATTATGGCTACCTATATTAAATTAAGTTGGCGATCCAACATAACATAATATAATTATTTTCTTAATCTTTTTATCACCCAATATCTATAATTAAATATAAGACATGAACAAAGTCACCTTATCTAATTCTATTGCTTTCTCGATCAATAAGCATACCGAAATAGTAAATGACATTAATACCCTTATTAATTCATTTATAGCATGATCATGGATTACCACAGTTACACTTAATCGAGGGACCTATGATATTTCTCCATAACAAAAGGGATAAATTTCATCTTGATTAATCATTGTCAAGTACATAATTTATAACGTATTCGAGCACAACCTTTATAATTATCTGGTTGATAACTTTTGATTGCATCAAAATATATTAATTCTTATTTTTGACACTATAATAATCTCACGTCTAAGGATTAAAACAATCAATTATTTATTACACATGTCCATGTAATAATCTCAAAAGGGGTCAGTCCAATTCTTATTCTCTAATAAGAAAATATGATTATAATTTAAGTATCTACATATATAATTATTATGATTATCAATTATAACTCATACTAATCTTAAATTTATTAGAATATAATAATATATTTATAGATATTATTATACAATAACATGCAATTGAATACTAATGAAAATAGCAACTTTTATTAAATAATTAAACAATAAATGAATTATCCATAAAATTATTACAAAGCAAAAAAAAAAAAAACCAACATTTAGGACAGCTTATTACTTGATCAAAGGTTGATGGCTCTTCTTCATTTATGTAATCTTTTGGGGTTATTTTCAAAAATAATGTGTTTTCTAAAAATATTGACAAAAATAGGGTTGTTTGATAAAAAATGATAA
>JBBPDI010078020.1:0-14672 GCA_037974545.1 Cucumis variabilis | reverse complement strand
CGGAAAGAACACCAACGGCGAAAGCACTCTGCTGGGCCGACACTGACACTGAGAGACGAAAGCTAGGGGAGCGAATGAGGGTGCATTTTCACCTTAGCAGCCTTAGTCGTAGATTAAGGATCATGCAGAGACCCCCAACTCAGCCTATAGTTAGACCTCCACTTTATAGGTTCCGTCAGCAGCCAAACCTAGCCCAACCTACTTAAACACGACTTGATGATTTGCAAAGTACGAAGGACTTATACATAAATTATAGGGAACCTTATGTAAATGGTGAGATGTACCAACCACACAATCCTCCAACATTGTTTGGGTTGATTATCCTAGATATAACCAAAACCATACGAGACCTAGACACAACCAAAATCTTTGGTGCCCCATCCACCTAATTAAGGGACATGACTTGGACTCTTGCAAAATATGAAAAGCAAAATAGTTGGCTGAAGATGACACCTCTCCCTAGTTGCCTATTCACCCAGACAACCAACACTTAGGCATTTACAGGGAACCTTTCCCTAACCATAGCCGTGACAACCCACGAATAAACTCAAACCTTTCGACCAACTATGCCCAAGCTAAGTCAGTTGAGAGATCAAGATCCAATAGCCTCAACTCAGGCCCAAACCCCTTAGAGAATGCCACGTAGAGAACCATCGGCCACATAAACTTCTATATTCCACCCGATTCGCCCCATGCTGTCACTCGAAACCAAGCTGCTCAAACTAATGCTAGCTAGGCTGTGAACTTTTAAGGGGTAGATAGCAATCCAAGCCAACTACCCTCACCTCAACCAATAGAAATGCTGCAAATAACTTGAGAAGTGCCTAGAGAGTTCCTACGAAAAGAGACTACATCATCATCGATAAGCTGAGCTCCACCCGCATAAGCATTTCCATGTTAGAGCTGCTTAAAACTTTGCTTGTGCGTAGGGATGCTTTTGTGAGAGAAGTGCTACGACCTCCTCTCAATTGATACCATGCTGGTTTGGATCAAAAGAATATACTGCTGAACCTAGTGACTGACTACTTTATGCAACTACTCGCTAGTTAGCCTTAAAGCTAGCTCTCACTAACAAAGCCAGTGAAATCTCCATCAGCTTTGTGTTTCAGGGTATACCCCCGCCTTTTCTAAGGTGCCATTACTTGCCCTTTCCGCCGGTTGTCTTAAACTTGTCTTATTGCTGCTTTGTCTTAGTGCTTTACTTGCCTTCAACATTGTCTCTTAATAACAAAAAAGGAAAGAAGAAGCTGCTAGTACCAGCAATTCTTCAATCTTTGTATCAGTTCGAATGCAAGTATCCGCTGTTTCAATGGTAGAATGTCAGTTAAATGCCATAAGGGTAAATACCAGTCTTAGCTGTTTGAAATGCTTAACATCAGCTAGTTGCTCGAGTGCCTTTTATCGATAGTTCTTCTAGGAGCTTTAGCTCGAATACCAACATCAGCTCTCTTGCAGACCCTGCTTGAAAATCGAGAGAAAACGGATTAGTTAGAGCTAGCAGAGGCTAGAGCAGCATATGATCCATCAGTGGCAGAGCCAGATGCAGTAGTTCCTATGGTTTACCCTGAACAAGTAGTTTCAGCAACAGTAGACCCAGCATTTAGAGAGCGATACCACCCTGCAAAGGCAGGGGGAAAGCTATAGGCATCAGCAGAAAGGCAAGCAAAGGCGTAGGTAGCAGATCTACCAGCATCACTATCGGTCAACTTCAAGTGCTTAATTAACTGCTCCATCAACAGAAACGACTGAAGCGGCTGCAGGAAGGTATGCTGCTTACTTAGATGCTACTGGTGGATCATATGTTCCCACCTATGTCTCTAGTGATGCTTCAACCTTCGTTTCTGCTGCTCCTGCTGGGTATAGAACTTAGAAGGGTACTGATCCTGGATCTACTACTGGCCCTGCTCGCTTTGTTTATGCTCCTGTGGGGACTGGCTTTCGAACTGACTCGACATCCGCTGAATAAATTCCTCCCCGGGTGAATCCGGATACCAAGCAAGTATATCCCTGACTAATGGGAAGACCCCCTCTATGATCCGGAGAACCGGCACACTGACCCTATATCAATCACCGCCCGCGTTATCAATGGAATGATTAGCTAACCTTCGACGGTCTGTGAAGTCTTTCCCCCCGGCTCTTCAATCCTAGTATACGAAAGGTCATGTCCATTCATTCCCGAGGTAGTCCTCTACCAAGCAAGAGGAATCTCTTTCTCTTAGCCTATCACCGCCTTAAAGCCTTAAAGAAGGGAAGGTAAGGGACCGCTTTCCTTTTATGCTTCCCTACGTGGAAAATGAATCAAACCTCTTTTCCGTTTTCCAGGCGCCTGCAGGTATTCTAAAAAAATGGTTATTGTTTATGCTCGTATAGCAAAAAAATGATTTATTGGGAGGGCCATGAGAAATCCACTTTGTACCTTCGTTTCGTCATCAAAGCCTCTTCTCCCGTCCAAACTCTCTTAATCAGTCAAGCAAGCAATTTGAATAGGGATTATGAACAGGCCCTTATCTTAGCCTTACCCGTTCGATTGATTGTTCTAAAGTCGAAGTCGTTTCGTTAAGTCAAATTGAAAGGTCGGTTTTGTCAGTGAAAGAATGGAAAGGGAGATCGGACCAACTCTGGAACTTTTAGGCTAATTAAAAGCCAAAACAAAAGCAAAATATCGGCACTGCGGTCAACAAACAAAGGAAATTAAAACACTCCCTTCTTTCCTTTTTTGTTATTTAAGCGAAAATGATGAAAACCAGATCGAACTCTAAAGTCAAGCCTTTCATTTCATTGTTCAAGCTCTTTCACATGGGTTGAGTTCATACATTTTTAATGCTTTCCCTATTCAAGACATACTACCAATTCCTTTGAAGCTACTATCACTACCGAAGCAGGCTTGCTCCTTCAAAATCAAGTGGCTAAGACGGGCTATTATGCCTATTCAACAGATTCCGATTGTGATACAATTCCATTGCCTGCTCCTATTCATGTTCGTGTTTACTTGTATGCCAGAACAACAAGGTCTAAGGACTCCTATTCTAGGTCTGAAACTCGGTCTGTTTGCTCCTACAAAAACTCATACGGTGTGTCTCCTACTCCTCTCCTGATACGAGTTATTTCCTAACCCTTTCTTCGTGCTTGTTTCAGGAAGCACTTCGACCACTCCTGGTTGTATATGGATTTTTTTGACAGACGACAAAGAGTGATGATTTACCGACGAAAAGAGGTCAAGCCGATAGGACCTACTCGAACAATCGCCCTACTTGATCAAGCTGATTAGCAAGTGGACCAACTCGTTCACGTTCATTTGATTTACTCTTCATCTCAGACTGTTCCCCTTTAGCTTCTTTAGTCAATTCTAATTGTTCACTCTTAGTTGACCGTTCCGCTGGGGCTGTAACTCAAAGAGGAAGCCCTGCGCTCCAGTGTAGAATTTCTTGATCCACGAAATGAGTTAAAAAGGGGTTCTTTCCCGAGATGAGTTCTTGCCATTTCATTTTTACAGAGGAAACGAACAGACTTTAGTTGATAGAAAGGAAATGTATATTGATACGTTCAATCGAGTCCCGTTTTCTATTCCTCTTTCTTTGGTTGGTTGGTCTTGCTGTTGCCGGTTTAGGGTGCTCTGGCTAATATGACTATGTTGCTTCCTCTTACGGGTCATCATACCAATTAGTAAAGTGGAGGGGGACATACGAGTACGCGAAGGGAAGAGAGTTGAGACGGAGACGAATCCAAGCCAACGAGGTTACAAAAGGTACGAACGAGTTGGATAACCAGTTGACGGTTACTTTTCTAGTTATTCCCGCTCCAGTGGAGATTGCTTGCTTTCTCGATGGGAATTGGTAATACTGGGTCTTGGTCTTTGATGAGGAAGTGGTGGCAGGGCAAAGAATGGGTGGAGATTAGGATATAGTCGGGATATTCCACTGTCTCGGTAAACCCATTTCTAGTTCTTTGGAAAAAGGGGCTTTGCATTCAAGACAGTTGATTCAATAAAGTTCGAAGTTACTAGAATGTATTCTTCGGGGTAGAATTTAAGAAAGTCATTCGTACCGCACGAGATCAATCAAATACCGCCGGCAGATCCTGGAAATTATTATCTAACTGGCACATCTGTCTTTTGCTCCTCTCTATATGTATGTGCTTTAGCCCTGATTGCCTAATTTAATACTGAAAGAGAAAGAGATTCGTCTTGCTTATGTGCTTGCTTATTGGATTGAGTGCGCGGTAGATGCTTCTGACCGAACCGCTCTTTGCTTCACCAAAGATGCTGTTTTATTCTATGGATTATAGAAGTTAACATTCTTCAGGAAACCACGATTTCGTTAGTGTTTCGGGAAAAGGGAAATGAGGCGTTAAGAAAACGAAAACAAAGCGCCCCTCTCCACCAACATGAAACTCGTTGCCAGTCTCGACCGAATGTCAGAACAATAACGTATTAGTATTGTACACAGTTTTTCTTTCAAATTCGGAATCCGCCAAGAAGGAAAAAAAATGAATGAGAAAAAGAGGAGCGAAGCAGCTTTACCGAGTTTACGAAGGGAAAGGCAAAAGATTAAAAAAAAAAAAAGATTTAGATTGACTATTTTTTTATTTAAACAAGCACGAAAATCAAAGCTTATTATAGTTGTAAGAAAGATTGAGACTCACTGCCTAAAAATCGTTTCGATATCCAAAATGAATGAGAGTGTGGATTCCAAATTGTAACCTCCCATTGCTCGAGATCCGATAGCATGCAGCAACTAGTTGTAAGAAAGAGGGGGGGAGGAGAAAGATATATAGAAAGTGTGCAGTGAGGGTGGTTGTAAATCACTAGGTAGCCAGTCTTTACTTAACTCGGCCCAAGCAATGCCCCAAGACTCCCATGCCTTTCTTGGTTGGACCAACCCAACCGGCGATTTCCGTCTTCCTGAATTGGGAGAGCAAGAACAAGTCTCTCTTTTTTTTGGGGGGGGAGCAGAGCAGTCAAAGAATAAACCAAACAAAATGATTGTTCTAAAATGGCTATTCCTCACAATTGCTCCTTGTGATGCAGCGGAACCATGGCAATTAGGATCTCAAGACGCAGCAACACCTATGATGCAAGGAATAATAGACTTACATCACGATATCTTTTTCTTCCTCATTCTGATTTTTGTTTTCGTATCACGGATCTTGGTTCGCGCTTTATGGCATTTTCACTATCAAAAAAATAAAATACCGCAAAGGATTGTTCATGGAACTACTATCGAGATTCTTCGGACCATATTTCCTAGTCCTTTGGTTATCCCAACAATGGGGGATAACAACCGCTTATGCGGCCACTCCTTCTGAGGAGGCCCTATTTATTGGCCCATTACTTGTCCTACGAGGAGGACCCTGATGTAGTCAGGTTTGTCTACGAGGAACTTCAAAGAGCAGCCACACTTGGAGCCTACGACGAAGCACTGCGTAGGTTTCTTAAGGCAGGGATGCTTCTGGAGCTAAAAGGAAAAAAAGAGAATTGATTTCACAGCTCCTCTTTGCCCCCTATGACGTCTAGTTCTATTCTAGTAAGGCTTTGATTTACGAGGTTCTGAATACTTCATTTCTTACTTAATGGATGCACTAATGGATGAGGGGTCGCGTGGGCAATTCCTGAATATCGAGAGAACGTTGATCAATATTCAGGAAGAGATCGAGGATCCTGATCTTTGTCAACACAAGACTCGGAGCCCCCTGCTCAAACAAAAAAGCCTTCGGAATTGAAAATTCCTTTCGGATTTCTTCTCGTGGAGGGGAGAAGACTCATTTTTCATTCGAGATAGGGGGGAGCTATTGTGAAGCCGTCAGAGGCGGAAGCGGCAAATCGCTTCTACCGAGTTCCCCAACAGCAGCTTAGCTTAGTAGCTCAACTCTTTCGACTGGCGTGACGCTGCTGGATGCTTCTGATCAATAGGAAGAGGAGGAAAAAAAAAGCTTATGATGAGCATCTATTTGAGTCGATCATTTCCAAGATCTAATTCGAGTTTTTTCTTATGTAGTGGAAACGCCTTACAATCTGAAGTTTTACGCTTAAGGGAAGAAATGTTCTTGGTGGATGCAGGACCTGGGACCCCCAGAATTTGTATGCAAGATGAGCCTACAGGAGTGCCAATCAACCGAGCCGCCAGGTTTGAGAATAAGGTGGGATCCCTGGATCTAGTGGCCGGTGAATCACTGATCAAAAAGCAAATTTTGGAGAGATTCTTCATCGATCTAGTGGCCGGCGAATCACTGATCAAAGAGCGAGCAGCCGCCAGGTTTAATGATTTGGTGGGATCCACAGATGTAGTGGCTGGTGAACCGCTTTTTCTTCTTCCACGAAGATTCAGACAAAACCGAGCTTGGATGGAACTGAAGAAGATTTGGCAAACGAATACAAAGGTCAAAGGCTTTATTATTGATAAAGTCAAAGGAGGTTATTCAGTAGCCATCGCGGGTTTCATTACTTTTCTTCCATTCCGTCTTCTCAGAAGTCAACAAAGGATATCGAATGATCGATTCACCATTGAGAGCATTAACCCCAAAAGAACGAAGATTGTGGTGTTCTAAGAGTGGCAGATCAAAGAAGAACTTGATGAGCGAAATCCGCTGACGAAAAAAAAAAAGAGCACTTTTTTCAATTCCGAAGCCTAGCGTCTCCTGTAACACTCTATCACCTTAATCCATTCTTTTGTTGAGGGTCTGGCACTTCTTCCTCCGGACCTCTATTTACATAGCGCAGAAAGGCAATCAGGATGTGAGGTACCAAAGGAAAACTCCCTTTCGATTTTTTCCAATGTCTGTGATCAAGTAATACCAGATTGGTATTCACGGGTCGAGTTGCCCTCTCTCTTGGTCTGCCCTGTGCTAGCCGAGGCAGGAAGCTAGTCAAGGCATTTATCCGCCAGCTGGAAGCGAAAGAACCTACGAGACGGAAAAGTCAACTCAAGCAAAAGGGATTCGCCTTCGTTACTGAAGACCTTGTGATTGGCTTTTGGACAGAACCGATGCTCAGAAATTAGCTATGTTCGCAACATCTTCTTTGTCACAGCCTGCTTACTGAGGAAACCCTGGTCCTACTAGGGTTTCTAGGGATCACTAACAAGAGAAAGAAAGAACTCTAGCCATGTTGGCTAGGTTAGAATGAAGCCAATTTCCCTGAATTTGGGGAGTGAGGGAATAAAAGGTCCATCTGGACCAGGCCCTTCGGCTGCGGGTGGTAAAAAAAAAAGGGAATAACCGCTCTTTCAGGAGATGGTTACACTTTGATTCTCCTGCTTGGCTTACCGGATGGACTCCATTTACTAGCTTCGCGGATAATTTCATTACCCTCACGAGCAAGATCACGTCCCTCATTACGAGCTTGTACACATGCTTCTAGAGCTACTCGATTAGCTACGGCACCGGGTGCATTTCCCCAAGGATGCCCTAAATCCACCGAATTGTAGTACGGAATCATCTCCAAAGATCTCGGTCAGAGCAGGCATATGCCAAACGTGAATACCCCCTGAAGCTACAGGCAGAACACCTGGTAGAGAGACCCAATCAAGAGTAAAATAAATGCCACGGCTTCGGTCTTTTTTCAATAAAATCATCACGCAATAAATCAACAAAGCCCAAAGTTCTTTCTCTTTCCCCTTCAAGTTTACCTACTACGGTACCGGCGTGAATATGATCTCCACCAGACATACGTAACGCCTTAGCTAGTACACGAAAATGCATACCGTGATTCTTTTGTCTATCAATAACTGCATGCATTGCGCGGTGAATGTGAAGAAGTAGTAAACCATTATCTCGGCAATAATGAGCCAAGCTAGTATTTGCAGTGAACCCCCCTGTTAAGTAGTCATGCATTACGATAGGAACTCCTAATTCTCTGGCAAATACAGCCCTTTTGATCATTTCTTCACATGTACCCGCAGTAGCATTTAAATAATGTCCTTTGATTTCGCCTGTTTCAGCCTGTGACTTAAAAATTGCTTCGGCACAAAATAAGAAACGGTCTCTCCAACGCATAAATGGTTGGGAGTTTACGTTCTCATCATCTTTGGTAAAATCAAGTCCACCGCGTAGACATTCATAAACGGCCCTACCGTAATTCTTAGCGGATAGACCCAATTTAGGTTTAATAGTACAACCCAATAGAGGGCGACCATACTTATTAAATTTATCCCTCTCAACTTGGATACCGTGAGGCGGCCCTTGGAAAGTTTTAATATAAGCAGTAGGGATTCGCAAATCCTCCAGACGTAGGGCGCGTAGGGCTTTGAACCCAAATACATTACCCACAATGGAAGTAAACATGTTAGTAAGAGAACCTTCTTCAAAAAGGTCTAATGGGTAAGCTACATAAGCAATATATTTATTTTCCTCTCCAGCAACGGGCTCGATGTCGTAGCATCGTCCTTTATAACGATCAAGACTGGGAAGCCCATCGGGACAGTATGTACCAGTAGAAGATTCAGCAGCTACCGCAGCTCCTGCTTCCTCCGGCGGAACTCCAGGTTGAGGAGTTACTCGGAATGCTGCCAAGATATCAGTATCTTTGGTTTCATATTCAGGAGTATAATAAGTCAATTTAGAATCTTTAACACCAGCCTTGAACCCAACACTTGCTTTAGTCTCTGTTTGTGGTGACATAAGTCCCTCCCTTCTGTTTCCCTTTTGACTGTTGGATCTTTCAATGCACCGTTATATCCTTTCTCGTCCTGATACCCGAGTGAGGGACCCCTGCGACGACTGGGGGCCCGAACGTTCCTTTATACACTGGGAGTTTTTTAAGGGACTCTGACTTATTGTTTGCACAGGGAGTCATCGAAAAAAAAAGTACCCCCCCCCGTTCCCAGAGACTTATCCGTTCCAGTGTCTTTGACGGGATCCGGTCTCCCTCGGATTTTCCCTGCCTCAAGATCGATTGTTGGCCTAGGGATATTCCCTGCTATTGATTGAGGGCTAAAGTAGTTCCTCAGTTGAGGGCTTGAATGCTTCGTTTGCTAAGGAAGACAGAGTAAAAGCTGCTGTACCATCTCTTTTAGCAAGTCTATTCCCTAAAGTACTTCCTCTTGAGTGAGGAGATAGAGTTTCAGAATCACAAGAAAGAGAATCAGCTGTGCCTTTCAAGCTCTATCTTTCTTCAGAAAGATCTCTATCAGCTTTAGCATTGAAACTCCTTCTTTTAAGCTAGGGTGACTGGCGAGCTACAACCACTTTCCTCATTGCCACTGGACTCGGGCAAAAAACGAAGTCGTTGGGTAGTAACTGAAGAAAGCACTTGGCTTTAGAGCCCTATCACGTAAGGGAGAAGACTGAATGTGTGAAGCATACAGGGAACTTCTCTCCTCTCTTACTCGAGCCATCAGGCAATGCGGGTCAAGCTGTCCAACTCTTGTTTGCAGACCGATTGGCTTATCTCGAAACCAGTTCCGGATGTGCCTCCGCGCTGAATTAGGCTTGGAAGAAAGAAAAGAAAGAGTCTTTTCAAGAGCCCACTACGCGCTAACTAGAAGAGAAGGAAAGGCATTGACGGTGGATTCTCTAGCGGCTCCCTCTGGGCATCCTACGTTGACGGTATTCTATCTTATTTTCACAGCTTGAGAAAAACAGAAGACCCGATACGATATAGGGGCATCGAAAGCAGCTAGTAGTTGCATACACGGAGGGACCTTCCACAATGAGTGGTACAGGAACAACCAAAAAGATGTAGGCCTCAAAGGAATAGCACGTTTGTGATCTAGTTCCTACCTTCTAGCACTCCAAGTGTAGTTGCCAGTGTAGCAGTAGTTCCTTTCTTTTCAAGCCTTAAGACGTCTTCCAGAGATCGTAGCAGACATAGTCAGACTCAGCCTTCCATGCTATACTCTTAGCAGTAGCAAAGTAGGGATTAGGACAGAGACTGGATAGCAATGCACGATTGGCGGCCGGGGTGACGAAAGAATGGGAAGAAGGTAAGGGATGGCTTGTTCAATTCATAACGTTGTTTTTGAAGTCAGAGTGAGTTCCTGAGTTTAGAATTGAGGTGAGATATGAAGTGACTCTGCTGAAAGGAGAGGGGAGGGGATAGCGGATTCTATTGAGGTTAGATAAGGAAGCTGATGCGTCTGCTTCTCGTTACGGAAAAGCCTATTATGAATATAGCGATTCCCCCACCCTAATTAAGGTTGTTTAGCCGGACGAAGTATAAGGAGTCCTACCATGATGTGAAATCGTAACTTCTAACTCTCTAGATTAGCTTGGTAGCCCTGGCAAGGGCAGCCCCATCAGTGTTCAGTTTGGATCACCCAACAGGAGGTGGTCTCCAGCCAATCATGGAAAGAGATTTGTTGGGCCTAGCACTCGAAAGGGCCAAAGCATGAAATTCATAGGCTATGGCAAAACACGTTTTCACAGTATAGGTCAGGTCCAAAGGAGAAATCGCTTGGTTCCGATTATACCGGAGTTTAGAGCAAACAATTGGAAAAAGGACAGCCCAAAGAAGATTCCGTGATATCAATTCTGGATTTAAAATTTAGCTTTAACCAGTCATCTAGGGGTTTAGAGAAAGAGTGGATCAAAGGATCCGGAATAGAAATAGCATTCCAAACCTATTTCGCAGCATCACAGTCCCTCAGAATGTGCAAAGTAGTCTCAGTCGAATTAGGACACCTAGTGCAATTGTTCTCACTAACAATATGTCTATGGTGCAGGAGGTCCCTAGTAGCTAGTCTGTCTTGAGAGGCAAGCCAGAGGAAATGTTGGGTCCTATAGTGAGCCTGGGTCTTCCAAACCCAATTACACTGGGCCACAGGACGGGGGTTGCCCATGATCTTTTCAGCGATGTCATAGGCCGACTTGGAGGTAAAGTCACCATATATATGAGCCCAAGCCCACGAGTCCTGACCCTGAGCAGGGACAGCCGCAGATGAATCCAATAAGATGGTCAGGTAACGAAAAGGACAGCTTGTGTAAGGCCCACGGCCCATTGGTCTCACGGAGATTGGACACAGAAAGGGTAAACTCTTCCTGGGTAAGAGGTCCAGCAATGAGGTTTCTAAGCGGACCAGGACCAATCCAATTGTCAAACCAGAGGCTAATAGAGAACCCATCCCGGACAGTCCATTTGACCCCTTGAATCATGGTATCTCTCCCTTCATGCTGGCCCAAGTGTAAGATTTCTTCTTTTTTTTCTCCAGTCCCAGCAATGGATGAGCTCCACAGAGGATGCTATCCGAATCCCACGTTGATTCGTAATAGAAAGTAATGAAGCCAACAAAGATGGCTAAGAAGGAGTACAGTACTTGGGACAAGTGGCTGATCGGGCAATCGATGATGATGAGCCAATGAGCTTTGACTTCCCGGATTCCAAAGGCTATCCTGGATGCCTACCAAACTCAGTGAAGAAGCGAATCTTACAGTCCATTTCAGTCGTCAGGCGGCCTTAGGATAGAATGTTTTACACTGCGGTCCCCCGCTGCCTGCGACCACTCCCGGCACACTTGCTATATTCTTTTCTTTTTCTTCGTGATCATGGTATTGTACATCGTCTTTCTTGTCCTCACACTCCACAGCAGAATGGCACTGCTGAGCGTAAGCATCGATATTTGATAGAGGTCGCTCGGGTCAGTCCAACTCTGAGTTCTTCGGCATTCATTCGTCTTTCTTCCTACGAGTGAGAGTCATTCTAGGTTAGGTCGTCTGGTTAAGGCACTAAGATCTGGTAGGAGGACTGATATTGGGAACAAAGTAGAGGTTAACCCTAAACTTGCTTGAGTTTTTTGCTTAATGGTATATAGGTTCACCTGGTCGAATCTTTTATCTTCTAAAATGGGATAATAGCTTTCTCTTATTGTAATTTCTTTATTTTTCAAATGTAATTTTACTGCGAATTCGAGAGCTTCTAGAGCTGCTTACTCGAGAACAACCCCATCAAAGAGCCTACTTGCTTCGGATCTCTCTGCTCTGGTATCTCCTCCTGGGCGAGGCATAAAGAGATCCTAAACTTCGCATGGGCCTATTTGAACTTGAACAAAGACTTAGACTGCTAGTTCCACTATCTCATATGCTACTACCACTTAGAATGAGCCTGTCACTACTGATTACTAGGCTGCAAAAAAAAGGACTGACTTGGCTTAATAAGAGCGTAGAAAAGCGTTCTTTGCCTGAGTAAACAAATAAAATAGAAAAAGCTGGAATGTAAGAGAAGGAAGAAGCTCCAATCATGCTACTTTAGCTATATGCTTAACACATGCAAGTAAAGAATCTTAGACTGCCACGAGCTGGGCTCGAACCAGCGCTTCCCGGATCCAGTCCGGATTTCAACCTTTCTGATCGTGACTTTGAAAAAAGAGAGAAGAGAAAGAACTGGTGCCAGCTCCCTGTTCGTCGTTCTACTGAAAAAAGTTTTACATAAAGAAGCGACTACACCCGGGGGATGGAGGGGCTTACTCCCCCCTTGATCCGCTGTGGGCACGGCAACCATACCAAGACCTAACGAGATCTCTCTCTCCCTCCCTTTTTGGGTCACCTCTAACTATTCCCGTTTCTGCTCTAAAGGGATAGGGGACCCGCTTTGTGCTTATTGTCTGGTTCCCACTTTCTTCCTTCCAACTCCCTTTGAGTGCCCCGTAGGGCGATCTCCCCCCTTAACCACGCGAACCTTCTACTCCCCAAGGGTCCTTTTCTGGTAAACCATTCCCGGTTTCCATTAATTCACCTACCATCTCTTCCTATTCACTAGACCCACCAGGAAGGCTTGTTCCCCCTGCTGACTAAGTTGAATTTAAGGCAGTGGGCCCGAGGCAGTGATTTCTGGAGGTTCAGATTCCCACCCGGAGGTGCCAAACCAGGACGACAAAGCGTCTAGTTTCCGTTCGTTTTGTTACTTCTTCTCCCCGACCTTTCAAACGCGCTTCAAGTGGAGTCATCCAGAGGCTTTGGGGGTGGTTGCAACTTTTCGATTCCGAGGCTTAACCTGTTTGTTCCGACTTTGGTTCCGCGCTTAGGGTAGGGCAGGGCTCTCATCTCAGCTCTAATCCCGACCGGGCTCTATCCAGCCACATATGCACCACTTCCACTTCTTTACAAAGAGATAGGGATAAAACCTAGCGTGCTTGCAAAATACAAGAGTTACAGGGAGAAGGAGCAACGCCTTTGTTTGCCCGAAGTCTCCTTCTAAAGAGAGTGACCCACTTATGCGAGTCTTAAGCGCAATCTCGTGTCACAATTAGACCTTATTCATATGCGGAAAAAAGTGAACAAACTCTACTTCTTTTATGAGTATGAGGCGTTAAACAATTTATATGCCTTTTCTCGCAATTTCATCCCTGGAGTCGAGGATAACAACTCTTAGGACTGCAGCAACTGGAACTTCCACTGCCTAGAATCCAACTATAACAGAAACTGGATTGACCTTGCCAACTAAAATGAAAAAGGAACAAGAACTGGAATTGGATCTAAAACTGCCATCGATGCATAAGATTAGACCTTTATCTAGCTCACTAGAAGTATAAGGCCAGGCCGAAGGACAGCAACTTTCTAATAAGGTGCGTAAGATAGAGTTGAATAAGAAGAGTCCTGCATTGCGGAAGAACAACTCTCAATTTCTTCCTGCCTTACACGCTTAACAAGAAGGACTTACAACTCACTTCCTCACAGCTTGCATTCTATGCCATCTTCCTTCTACTCAAGAGATGCCCCTGCCCTTTCGATCTGAAATCCCTGTAGTCAAGCAAGCCTTAGCTTGTACCGCTATTCATAGAGTAATTGTTCTATCAGAATAGAATGTGATTGCCTGAAAGCGATTCCAGGAGAGCCTAGCATAGACTTGTGATGAAATCGCTTACCCCTTATTCTCTGCATGCTAAGGCTCAGTCTTTCTATATATTCTAGTTACCCATTCTTCTCCTCTAGGCTAACTTAACTCACTTTCATCACTACCCCCTGGAATGTGCCTATTCACTATTCCTCTTTCATGATAAGTGAGAAAAAATCTCATACTCATTCGATCTTAAAGGCCATCCTCAAGGTATGAAACGTCAAGTAAAGCATATCTTTCGCAGCTCCAGCTGACCATGCCTTACCTTCTTGCCAAAGCGCTTTACCCAAAAGAGAATAAGGAACACCGGATGTCCGTTTTATGAACGCATGTCGTGACTTTCTTCTTCAATACTTCTAGTATAGTGTAAGGTACCCTCATTGAGTTGAGTGAAGAAGATGCTTCGGTTACGCTTCCTAATAATCAACATCTGTCTTTGCACCAGAACGAGGGTCGATGTAATTAAGCTCTGACTTCGGGATAGCTGCTTCATAACCAAGATCTTTCAAGGAAGAACCGGGAATGCTTTAAGCAGTCCTTTTTCTTTGACAGCCTAAGCGCTCTCTAAGCCAGCTAGGTAATTTCCTCAGTACAGGATGCTTTTTAGAATCGAATTTATGAGGGACGGACTATCAGTTCTACCAATCCCTTGACTATCAAGCGTAACGAACCAATAAATACGGTGTAAGACCTAACTTGGAAGCATTTCTTTGAACAGCAGAAAAGCATTATACCTCGGATGAGGAGTAGTTTAAACTAGAAGTCAAGGTTCGATGAAATTGATTTCCTTCCCTCAGAGAGGTTGACTCAGATGCGATTCCATTAGTCTCTTGTTTAGCGAAGAACTATTCACGATGCGAGGAATAGCTAGCTAAAGTAGCCAGGGGAATCCCCCAAGGCTAAGGCATCG
>JBBPDI010078013.1:0-14674 GCA_037974545.1 Cucumis variabilis | reverse complement strand
TTAGGCTATGACTCAAACTTGATCCACTTTTATGTCTATACATAAAGTTCAAGTCTACATAATAGCCTTGGAACATTAGTTTATTGGTTTTCAGGTTATAGTATCAATAAGACGATTTTATTTGATAGAATTTTGAATACAAACTACGAGTTTTAGGACATAAATTCCAACAGACTAGTAGTGGGTCTCTTATTGGGTATGTTATACTCACCCTTTTATGTTTAATTTTGTTCAAGCAAAGGTAACAAGGGGGCGAACCGACGAGGGGCAAGAAGGAGTCGTAATTGCCATAGGAGAACGTTCTTCAAACTACTTCCGCTGATTATTTATGTTTTATTGGTTTTTCTTAGTACTTGATACTGTTAGGGGTTTTCTTTTTGTGATTTAACTTTCTTTTTGATATGTAAATTGAACTTTCAAACTTTGTTTTAATTAGGGCCCAAACCTTTTATAAATTTTCTCTATCATTGTGAAAATTTCATTTAATCTTATCCAGTTTTTATGTTAAGAATGAGTCTTGTATTCAAGTAACAAATCTTAGTTTAATTCTAGAATTCGGGGTCGTTACAAAATTTTTTTGGGAAATTGGATAGCCAAATCTAAACGATTGTGTACAAGAATAGTCAAATCTAAACGATCGTGTACTAAAGAATCTTTAAAAAATTGTTTAGATTTGCCTAGCCAAATTTAAACGATCGTGTACCAAAAAATCTTGAAAAAAATCATTGAGATTTGGCTACTCAAATTTAAACGATCAAATCTAAACGATTGTGTACCAAAGTTTTTTGAAAAAAAAAATCGTTTAGATTTGGCTATCCAAATTTAAATGATCAAATCTAGTATCAAATTTAAACGATTGTGTACCAAAAAATATTGAAAGAAATCGTTTAGAATGACTAATCAAATTTAAAGGATAAAATCTAAATGACCGTATACTAAAATAGCAAAATCTAAACGATCATGTACCAAAAAATCATTAAAAAATCATTTAGATTTGGCTACCCAAATTTAAGGGATAAAATCTAAATGATCGTGTACTAAAAATAGCAAAATCTAAACGATCTAAACAATCATGTACCAAAAAATCTTGAAAGGATCGTTTAGATTTGGCTGCCCAAATTTAAATGATTGTGTACCAAAAATAGACAAATCTAAACAATTGTGTATCAAAGAATCTTAAAAAAAATCGTTTAGACTTGAGTAGCCAAATCTAAACGATCAAATCTAAATGATCGTGTAGGAAAGAATAGTCAAATTTAAACGATCGTTTACCGAATCTATTATGTGTTGTGGGTGCCAATTAATGATGAGACATTTTTGGTATTTTTCATTGTGGGCCTATGAACATTTTCTGTTTTCGAAATTATTCTATAGAGTGTAAATATTTTACCCATTGTTATATTTTTTAAAAGATCCCTTAATATTATCGTGACGTAATAAATAAATAGGTTTAGAGTCGCCACCAACCATATTAAGGTGTCATTGGTCGCCCAAAAAGAAAAAATGGAGTATATGACTTCAAATTTAGGTTCGAAAGTCAGTTATTTGTCGGGAAGGTGTTAGCAGCCTGCAACACCTATAAAAATTGTTACCAAAGTTTATCTTTTAAACTAAATTACAAAGGTTCACAAAACAAAGTTTTAAAATGTCCCATGGTTATCTCAGTTCATGTCTAAGAAAATGCATGAATTAATAATTATAGGTGGTGTAGGAGCCATTAGAAAAATTGAGTTTGTTTTTTTGGTTTCAAAAGATTTTTTTTAATTCACTTCAAGAATATTAAAATACCAAACTTTGATATTTTGATCTCCATCATAGGTGTTTAATAGAATATTTTGTGTATCTAAAGAATTAATAAATTCCAAAGAAAACACTACTCGATCTCATTTTAAAATACATAATTGTTTATAATTTTTTTTAAAAAAATTTATTAATTAAAATTCAAAAGGAGAAATTTCATGTATTTATTAAATTTAAATCATAAAATCCATATATAAACATTAATCATTTCTCGTCTCAAATTTTTTATATTCATATAAAATTGGCAAAAACCAAATGAATTTTTTCATACATTTTGCAATTATGAAAATTGAAAAATAAATAATAATAATAACAGTACAAAAGTGTGAAATAATATATGAAATATTATATGGAGGAAAATAAATAAATATAGAGTGAACGAAACACATAAATAATTAAGTCTAATCAATTAATATCAACTCAACTAACACACAATAAATTTAATAAATTATAAACAAAAAATTAATAAAAGTCAAATTAAACTAAAATGTTGATCAGATGACCAATTAATACCAAATCCTATCATTCCCATGACAAAATTAATAAACAGTAAACAACAAACTCAATAAAAGTCAACATAAACTCTAAATCTAATAAATTTAAAACCACAGTGAACTCTAAATCTAATGAATTAGGAGTCAAATTAAACACAATTGACCTAAATCTAATAAATGAAGCCACAGTAAACCTGACTGACCTAAATCTAAAAAAATTAAATCACAGTAAAATCAGTTCAACGAAATTCAAACAAAACAAAATTTTCAAATACACAATAATCATCAAATTCATTGAAATTAATCACAGTCAAGAATCAATTAAGAAAGAAAGGAAGGAAATTCATAAAAAATAAAACCTTTGAAGACTAATTTGTGAGAAAAGTTTTCTTGCTCTTTTTTTTTTCAACCCTCCCAATTGAAGACAAATGGAGCAAATAAGAAAAAAAAAATTACCATTGAAATTTTCAATGTACCCTTTTCAAAATCCCTTTTTACAATAAAGAAAAAAAAATTCACCTACTTTCCTTCCAAAAGAAAATTCTCTCCTTTTTAATTTATCTTGGGATCTTTTTATAGGGCAATGAATTGGTCGTTTTTTTTAGAGGGGAGAAGGTAGAGATCGTTTTGAGGGTGTACAGGAGAAAGTGAGAGAGTGGTAAAGAGGAAAAGAAAGAGGATCGTGGGAGAGAAAAGAAGTGGCTGAGGGAAAGTAGGAAGGGGAAACATTAGATTTAAATTTTTTTTTTTATTTTTTTTTTCTATTTTTTTTGCAAGATTAAATTCAAATCTTAAATAAATTCAAATCCAAAAATAAAATAAAAAAATAAGTAAATAAAATAAATAAATATAAAAGACAAAAAATAAAAGACAAAATACAATATCTACAAATATTACCTAAATGTCAAATAAAATATTCCTTATTTTATTAGATAAATAACTTGTGTAATCAAACTATATAACATGAGTATAGGTGAGTAATCAAGTTCACACTATATATCCTTTAATGCCCAAGAATTTAACATTTGGATGTGGTTCTAAGCCTTCTAATATTGTTCTATCACGAAAAAGTTCCTAGATAAAAACTTGGCACCAAAAAACTACCTCTCTCATTAGTTTTTCTCTATGCAACCACCACTCCTCTCTGTCCCTGCTGTTAACACTGAAGTTCAACTTCATTCATTGGCGGAAAAATGAAGGTGCAATCCTCTAACTTTGCTAACTTGATTCCAAACAGCTACATTCAATGCAACTCTTCAGCTTCTACTCTTTTTAAACAAATAACCTACTCATCTTTCTGCTCATATTTTTCTTTTACCTACTTCTGCTTCCATTCCAAATATGACATACTTCAAATCCCTCCC
Organism: Cucumis variabilis; assembly: GCA_037974545.1. Taxonomy (NCBI): domain Eukaryota; kingdom Viridiplantae; phylum Streptophyta; class Magnoliopsida; order Cucurbitales; family Cucurbitaceae; genus Cucumis; species Cucumis variabilis. The sequence goes on along the minus strand of JBBPDI010078013.1, from coordinate 11,016 downwards.
TTGACCATGCTCGGTAGAAAAAAAACATTATTACAAATTTGATCTTTCTTGATGCACGCAAATTTTGATTTCTTGATGGTCATGCACGTCAAAAAAAGTCCCCTTATTTTTTGAAGAAAAACAAAAAAACGTAAAAAAATATGGATTTTTTTTTATTTTGTTAATGGGCAAAGTTCCGTTAGTTTTGTTGATGGTCCACAAACATCAAGAAAACTATTTCTCGATGAACAATAAACATCAAGTTAGTAGATTTCTTGATGGACGAGACTCATCAAGGGATGAATTTTTTTTATTTGTAATGGCCATTATAAAAAAAAATTAATATATTTGTTTTGAATTTTTTAATGGGTTTAAAATTTTCTTGATGGTTATAGGGTTTCTTGATTGACAAAGAAAAAAAAAAAGATCATGAGCAAGATTCATCAAGAAAAATAATATCTTGATGGGCATTGCCCATCAAGAAAAAATTTAGATTATGGGCAAGACTCATCAAGAAAAATGATATCTTGATGGACATTGCCTATCAAGAAAAAACTATTTTTCACAAAACATGAAATTCAGACACTTGTTAACGGACTCAGAACACACGATATTTATCAATATATTCTTAAATATTTACTATTATTTCCAATTATTCTTTATATTCACCGATAATACAATATTACTTTTTTAAAATTTAACTGTAGTAATTAGAGTTTAATTGAAATTAGTGATTCTATCAAAATTAAATTAGTTTTTGTGTTCAACTTTATTGAGTTTGTAATTTAAGGTTTTTCAAATTTGCAGAAGCTGGCCTGTTGGGATTGATGTCCTAAAACTCATAGATTGTAAATATAATCTATAAATCGTTATTAATAAAGTGTTTTATTATAATTTCACTAAATGTTATTGATTATATTATTAGTTTTGTCTTAATAATCCAAATCCAATAAACTAACGTCCTAATTGTGTATATAGAGACATACAGGGATCAATATTTGAGATCAACTTAAAGGGTTTATAAAATAGGGATAAGGCTGGGTACCTTATCCTAGTAATACTATGGATACGATTCACTTTGTATTTGATACAAACGTAATGATCCAACTTGTTCGTGTTGGTGACATACAAATGAGTGTATCCTATACAATGAGTTTGCATAAGATCGGACCATGAAATAGTAACCATTAGATGTAACTCCATTAACTAGTTAGGTTTCTATTCCATTAGGATGACCTAGATAATTTATTCTTAATCCTGAGTGTATTATGAACTTTTTTTCACGAGGGATTGTCCTTTAATTTGTACGGGTGAAAGTGGTCAGATTATCGACTCAATATGCTTATCATTTTTTAGACAAGACTGAGTGGGGAGTTGGGAACATAATTACACGAGATGAAATTCACTTCTTCCCGACTTTAAGGTAAGTAGATGAGTGTTCCCTTAAATGGTGTCTTCGAGACTTGAACAAAGGGCCCTACCCTTTCTATGGCAAGAGAGGGGTAGTTTATTGGTTACACCTCCTACCTGGGAACTAATCTTGAATTGATGTTAAATTAACCTTATTCTGATTAGGATAAGATGCCACTAGGTAAATTAAATGGTTTAATACACCTAGAAACTTTAGAGTAAATAGGATTTAAGGTTATAAGGGAACTTCACTAGTAAAGTTCTGTCTAAGACCAGGGGTACTTAAGTTGATGGTTTATGGAACACCTCCTATATGGAAACTGACCCAGAATCGACGTTGAATTCACCTTATTCCTACTAAGCATGAGATGTCACTAAGTAAATTAAATGATTTAAATGAGATGTCACTAACTAGAAATTTTAGAGTAAAGTTTTATTATAAGAGTTATAATAAGAATAAACTTAAATAGATTCATTTAGCTATGTACAACAAACCCTAAATTAATAGAACATTTTAGTGGAAGAAAAATGGTATCTAGGATATATCAAATTTTAGCTCTCACGTCCCTAAAAGTTCACACGTGAGATTCATACTCAGCTTCGTGTCGCCCTGGAAGCGGCCTTCCTTCCAAAAGTGTTTGTATGGGTCAATAACAAGGTGAATATGGAAAATGTTCGTAGTAAGTGGGAGAAGTACACGTGTCAAGATATTCTACAGTCTTTGCCATTAGGTTGCACCGTGAGATTTCTATGATCTGACTGCGTGTCATCCTAGAGTGACCATCTTTTTAGAGGCCTGATTATAGAAGTCGAAACAACGCAAAATCTAAAAATGGATAAGGTTTCTTAGTTTAATCTTCAACAGTTGTCTTTCCTTACGGTAGCCTGTTGAAGTGTATCTCTTGGATCTAAAAATGGTAGGGTCACACTTACGGGATGAATTAAGGTAGTTAATAAATCCTTGACCAAACAACGGTAGCTAAGAACTATAGGAATATGAGTTATTCTGGTATTAATTATTAGTTGTGATTGTCTCAATAGAGAAGTAGTTTATCACCCTTCTATGATTGTTGCTCTAAACTTCTGAAGTATCGTTGCAAAAACTAAATCATTTGTTTGATTAGGGTTTTTTGATTACTTGTTTTTGCTGAATTAATTATATTATTTTGTTTAATGGGTTAAGACAAAGACAACTAATACGGTTAATTGTTTGATATTTTAGCATGTCTTCTTCATTTATTCAACTGCTTAAAAATAAAAAATTAACAGATGAAAGTTATGTGACGTGGAGGTCAAACCTAAATATGATTCTGGTTATTGATGATCTATGCCTCATCTTAATGGAGAAATTTCCTCCTTTCCTTACTCGAAATGCATCTTAGAATATGAGGGATGCATATAATTGTTGGATAAAGGCCAATGACAAGGCCCACATCTATCTCTTGTCCAGTATCCCTGACATACTAAGCAAGAAACACGAGACCATGGTCACTGCACATCAAATCATGGACTTCCTCCAAAAGATATTTAAGAAGAATATAAGATAAATATGATTTATTTGTCTTAGAAACATGTTTAGTGGAAATGACCAAAATGCTTGAATACTTTATTCATGAGCTACTAGTCATGTTTGCTCTTCTTTACAGGAAACTAGTTCTTTTAAGCAGCTCGATGAGGGTGAGATGACACTCAAGGTTGGAACGAAAGATGTCATTTCAGCTCGTGCAGTGAGAGATGTTAAGTTTTCTTTCAAAAATAGATTTTTGTTTTTAGAAAACTTGTACATAGTTCCTAATATTAAAAGGAATCATATATTTATTTCTTGGCTTATTGAATAATCATATAATATAACATTTTCTTTAAATGAATCGTTCATTTATAAGAATGGTGTACATATTTGTTCAGCTAAACTTGAAGACAACTTGTATGTATTAAGACCTAACAAAGCCAAAACAATTTTAAATCGTGAGATGTTTAAAACTGTTAATACGTACTTAAAATAAAAGGCAAAGAATTTCTTCTAATAACAATACCTATATTTGGTATTTAAGATTAGGTCACATTAATCTCGATAGGATGAGGAGATTGGTAAAGAATAGACTTCTAAATGAGTTAGAAGATGATTCATTACCTCCATGTGAATCTTGTCTCGAAGGAAAGATGACTAAAAGATCTTTTACTGAAAAATGTTATAGAGCCAAAAAGCCCCTAAAACTTATACATTCAGACATTTGTGGTCCGGTGAATGTAAAAGATAGAGGAGGTTTTGAATACTTCATGTCTTTATAGATGATTATTTGAGGTATGGTTATTTATACTTACTGGGGCATAAGTTTGAAGCTTTTAAAAATTTTGAGTATAACGATGAAGTTGAAAATCTATTAAGTAGAAAGATTCAAATACTTCGATCTGCTCGAGGTGGATAGTACATGGATTTGAGATTTCAGGACTATATGATAGGATATGGAATTCAATTCCAACTCTCGGCACCTGGTACACCTCAATAAAATGGTGTATCATAAAGGAGAAATACAACCTTGTTAGACATGGTTTGTTCAATGATGAGCTATGCTCAATTGCCTAGCTCGTTTTGGGGGCATGTAGTAGAGACTACAATTCATATCTTGAATGATGTTTTCCTGAAGAGTATTTCTGAAACATCTTTCGAGTTATGTATAGGACGTAAACCTAATTTAAGTCACTTCAAAATTTGATTTTGTCCAACACACGTGTTAGTGACAAATCCCAAAAAGTTGGAACTCCGTTCAAGGTTATACCAATTTATTGGTTACCCTAAAGAAATGAGAGGTGGTCTATTGTTTGATCCACAAGAATTAGAGTGTTTGTATCAAGAAAAGCTGCATTCTTGGAAGAAGCCCATGTGAGAGATCATAAACAATGAAGCAAATTAGTATTAAGTGAAACTATTAATGAATCAATAAGGGTTGTTGATGAAGTTGGTCCCTCGTCAAGAGTTTATGAAACTGACACATCAGATCAGTCTCATCTTTCTCAATCGTTGAGAATGCCTCGATGCAGTGGGAGAGTTACATCACAACCTAACCATTACTTGGATTTAACTGAAACTCAGGTTGTTATACCAGATAATGGTGTTAAGGATCCATTGTCCTATAAACATGCAATGAATGATGTAGACAAAAACCAATGGGTCAAAGCCATGAACCTTGAAATTGAGTCTATGTACTTCAATTCAGTGTGGGAGCTTGTAGATCTACCTGAAGGGATGAAACCTATAGGGTGCAATTGGATCTATAAGAGAAAGATAGATTCAGCTAGAAAAATACATACCTTCAAAGCTAGACTTGTAGCAAAAGGGTATACCCAAAGGAAAGGGGTTTACTATGAGAAAACTTTTTTTCCTGTTGCTATGTTAAAGTCTATAAGGATTCTCTTGCCCATAGCTACTTTTTATGATTATGAAATATAGCAAATGGATGTCAAGATTGCTTTTCTAAATGGCAATCTTGAAGAAAGTATCTTTATGTCTCAGTCCGAAGGGTTTATAATCCAAGGTCAAGAGCAAAAAGTTTGCAAGCTGAATCGATCCATTTATGGATTGAAACAAATATCTAGATTTTAGAACATTAGATTTGATATTATGATCAAATCTTACGGTTTTGACCAAAACATTGATGAACCTTGTGTATAAAGAAAATCACAAATGTAAAGTAGCTTTCTTAGTACTCTATGTGACGATATCCTTCTCATTAGAAATAATATACGATGCCTAACTAACGTTAAAACTTGGCTAGTAGCCCAATTCCAAATGAAAGATTTGGAAGAGGCACAATATGTTCTTGGGATCCAGATCACAAGGGATCGTAAGAACAAAATATTAGCACTGTCTCAAGCAACCTATATCAATAAAATTTTGGTTCGATATTCGATGTAAAACTCTAAGAAGGATTTATTATCTTTCAAGTATAAGGTTCACTTGTCTAAGGAACAATGTCTTAAGACACCTCAAGAAGTTGAGAATGTGAGACATATTCCCTATGCCTCAGTTGTGTGCAACTTAATATATCTATGCTCTGCACTAGGCCAGACATTTATTATGCAGTTGGAATAGTCAGTAGATATCAGTCTAACACAGGGTTAGACCACTGAATGATAGTTAAAATTATTCTCAAGTATCTTAGGAGAACGAGAGACTACGTGCTTGTGTATGGAGCTAAAGATTTGATCCTTACAGGATACACTGGTTCTGATTTTCAAATCGATAAGAATTCTTTACATCGGTATCAATGTTCACCCTAAATGGGAGAGTTGTGGTATGGCGTAGCATCAAGCAAGGATGCATTACAGACTCTACTATGGAGGCTGAGTACGTCGTTGTTTGTGAAGCAGCAAAAGAAACAGTTTGGCTTAAGAAGTTTTTGCATGATTTAGAAGTTGTTCCTAACATGAACATGTCCATCACTTTATATTGTGATAACAGTGGGACAGTAGTCAATTCTAAGGAACCTTGTAGCCACAAAAAAGGAAAACACATAGAGAGGAAGTATCATTTGATACAAGAGATTGTGTAACGAGGTGATGTGATTGTTACCAAGATCGCTTTGAAGCACAACATTGTTGATCCATTTACGAAGACTCTCACGACTAAAGTGTTTGAGGGCCATTTAGAAAGTTTAGATCTGCAAGATATATACATTCAATAATCTAAGACAATTGAGAGATGTGTAATGGGTATGAGGATATCCTAGTTTATTGTATTTGTATATATACGTTTTATGAAGTATACTTGTACATTTTATCGTTTCCAATGTTTGAGGATTATTACATTATTAAGTACATCCCATAGAGACTAGATTTTTAGTCCAAGTGGGAGTTTGTTGGGCTTGATGTCCTAAAACTCATAGATTGTAAATATAATTCATTGATCATTATTAATAAAGTATTATTTTGTAATTTCAATAAATGTTATTGATTATATGATTAGTCTTGTTTTAATAACCCAAATCCAATAAATTAACATCCTAAGTTATTTGATGAGTCTTAAAAGTATGTAGATACACATAGGGATCAATGTTTCAGATCAATTTAAAGGGTCTATAGTATAGAGATATGGTTGGGCACCTTATCCTAGTAATACTATGGATACGACTCACTTTGTATTTGATACAAACAAAATAATCCAGCGCATTCCTATAGGTGATATGCGAGTGAATATATCCTATGCAATGAGTTTTCATAAGACTGGACCACAAAATAGTAACCACTCGATGTACCCCTGTTAACTAGTTAAGTTTCTATTTCATTAGAATGACCTAGGTAACTTAGTCTTAATCTGAGTGCATTATAAACTCCTCTTCGCAAGGAATAATCCTTTAATTTGTATGGGTGAGAGTGGCCAAATTGTCTACTCAATATGCTAATCATTTTGGGAACAAGACTGAGTGGAAAGTTGGAAACATAATTACATAAGATGGAATTCACTCTTTTCCAACTTTAGAGTAAGTAGCTGATTGTTTCCTTAAATGGTGTCTTCAGAACTTGAACAACAGACTCTACCCTCTCTATGGTACGAAAGTCGAGGTTTCTGTTTATTGGTTGAACCATAAATATGTTATTCATTAGATGAGCACTCGTATTTAAGGACTAAAGATAACCCAGGGGTAAAATGGTAATTTAACCCAACTGGTGTTACAAACACTCGTGAAAAACTAATTTATTGTTATTGGTCTATATCCGTGGACACAGAAAAATATCTACAGTGAGAAAAGTTCTCTTGTGAGTCTTTAGTGGAGTGTACACACAATTAATGAATATTGATTAATATGTTTAATGAGTTTAGCCAATTAATCTCATATCGTTATAGCTTATAATCTGTAGGTCCATTAGGTCCCCTTCCTACATCGTAAAGGGTAATGAGATTTATTTATTTTGGTTGTAGTCTACAATGTTCAAATTTACTTTAAGAATTAGTATAATGTGTGGTGATACATTATAATATAAAGTTTATATTTTAATCAAACTTTATTATATAAATTTAATTTTGGATGTGATTCAAAATTAATTTATGAGAGATAAAATATTTGAATGAGTTAAAATATTAATTTAATGTGAATTGGATTCATATTAAAATTATTGGTTATGAGAGAAATTTATATTTGAATATAATTCAAATTTAATTTAAGTTAAATATAAGATGTTTAATTTAGCTATTAATTAATTGGAGAATTAATTAATAGTTTAGTTTAATTTGATTTAATTAAATTAATTTAAAACTATAAGATATTCGAGAGATATTCATTAAATATGATTTAAAGGAAATATTAATTAAATATGATTTAATTAATTATTAACTGATTAATTAATTAATTAGTTGATTTTAAATTTCTATTAATTTAATATTTTTGAAATTAATAGAATCTCACGATTCTCTCATACCCTCAAGGAAAGGGAGTTATAAAAAAGCAGAAGAAAAACAGTTTTTCTTAATCAAACCTATGTTTTTTGCTCTCTAAAAAAATAGTTTCGCTCGAAACATTTTTTTCATCCCAATTGGTTCCCACAAACCAATCTCATCACAAAGGATAGGAAGGTCTCCGACAGGGGGTGTCCCCCAATTTGGAGATTTAGTAGATTAAGAGATGTTAAACTATATAAGTTTTTCTCTCTCTAATCTATTCTTTATTAAAGCATTCTTAATAAGAAAATTAGTTTCTTAATTATTTTTTTGCCAATGTATTGGTATTTTGAGATTCTCAAATTAAATTGAGAAATAGTTCTATAAAATCTTCTGCAGCCTAGGGCTTTTATCCCTTCATGGTCAACATGAGCTTAGCTCAACTAGCACCTGCATGTACTTGTGGACAAGAGGTTCCGGATTCAAATACCTACCCCTACAGTAAAATTAATGTCCAATTAGCACGGAGCTAAGATGGGTGTGAGAAAAGGAAAAGACATGGTTTGGTCGAAGGGTATTTTATGACATGTTTTAGCCATCAAGAAAATAATTTTCTTGATGGGCTTTTCAGTTTTCCTTGATGGGCAAAAAATATCAAAGTCTCCTTTCTTGATGGTCAAAGTCTTCTAAGGGTTTTTTATGGCATGTTTTGGTCATCAAGAAAACAATTTTCTTTGATGGGCTTTTAGTTTCCTTAATGGACAATAAACATCGAGTTCCCTTTCTTGATGACTAATACCATCAAGAAAGAGTTTTTGATGATATGTTTTGACTATCAAGAAAACTAGATGGTCGGGCTTTCTTGATGTCTGCCTACTTGATGGACAAAGACCATCAAGGTAGACATTTTTTTACGTGCTTTGCACATCAAAGAAGGCCAAATTTGTAATAGTGAAAGAATACGTTTTATCAATAGATAAACACTCCATTCAACTTTAGTATTGGCTAACTGAGATGGGTGCCCACAAGTCTTTTTCCATCTCGGTCACTAAACAATCCCTCACAACCCTTGCTATCCCAACTACAAATAGGTTTTCTTGGAAAAAAAAGGTATGAACATCACTATGTTTGGGTCCATGAAATTAAAAATAGATGTGGAAATACTGCTGAAGTATTCAAGGTGGACTGTAAAAGTAGGAAGTTTTGTATCCTCATCCCTGAAGGGTCCTAAAAATGTGACTGGGTTTATTTCTTATCAATGATAGCTCCCCATGTGGAAGTTTATGCAAAAACAAGGCTTTCTGAGGTTAAAGAAAGCAAGTTGTTAAAGGTTAGTAACTACCATTCTTCTTCATATTTTGACTCTCTAAGGAAATCTTATGCAAAGGTTCAGCTAGAAAGTAGCTCTAGTGACAGTGATTCTTCCCTTTACTCCTACGACACAAGTTCTTCATCTAATTGTCCTTTAAAGGTTGTTTGTTCCGAAAACCATCTAAATTTGGAGAATGCTTTAGTAGTGACCAGCGTCTCTTTCGTGACGATTGGAATAAGATCTTAAGCGGTCTGTGGAAGCAACTGAATAAGGGTTTTTCTTACAAACCCTTCCACGTTGATAAAATGTATTGTTCATTTTGATGATCCAGATTTGGCAAAGCTCCTCTGCAAGAATAAAGGTTGGGCAACGGTCGGTAACTACTCAGTCAAATTCGAAATGTGGTCTCATAACACCCATGCAAAGTCTAGACTCATCCCAAGTTATAATGGATGGACGGAATTTAGGGGTATCCCGCTTCATTTGTGGAATATAAAAATTTTCACTCAGATAGGAAACACTTGCGATGGTTTCCTCTAGGTTGCTTCATATACAAAGTGTGGTTTAAACCTGATCAAAGCTAAAATCAAAGTGAAGTATAATTATTCAGGCTTCATTCCTGCATGCATTCGTACTACGGATGAGATGGGCAACTACTACACTATCTAAATAGTCTCTCATGATCAAGGTAAATGGTTGATTGAAAGGAACGTGAGAAAGCATGGTTCCTTCAAGTCCCAAGCGACAAAAAACTTCAATGAGCTCAACTCTCACTCAAAACAATTTACCTTTATCGAAAGTGAAGCAGAACCTCCGGAGCTTACAACCTCTGGCATGAACGTCATTATTAATGCTAACAAGACAGGGTTTTAAATAACGATAAAAATGAAGATATTCCTCTAGATCCTTAAGTAAACTCAAACCATGATTCTACAATTGCAAAAAAATAGTTTATCTCTCCAACGACAACTGGCAATGATAGATTGAACAAAGGAAAGGCTCCATTAATGCACCATTTCGAATTTGGCGGCTCCTCAAGACCTAAACAAAAGAAAAAAGTTTCTTTTTCATCCCCAGAGGAGGCAAGCTCACTCTAATCAATTCTTATCAAATGGGCCAAAGTCCTTAGCCCCCGTGAAAAAGGAGGCATAGGGATCACCAACATGAAGGTTACCAATTTTGCTTTCCTATGCAAATGGAGATGTCAAATGGAACCAAATGCTCTCTGGAGAAAAATCATTCAGGCAAAGTATAACAACAATTATATTGGTGTTATCCCCATTGACAGCAAGAACTGCAGTACAAAAGCCCTCTAGAAAGCTATTGTTAAAGGTCTAAATTGGTTTGAGAATCATTATAAATGGGATATCAATAATGTGAGCTTATCTCCTTCTGGCATAGAAAATTACATTCTCTAAACCCTCTGTCCACCCATTTCCCTCGACTTTTCGCCCTTTGCCGATCCCTAAATGCCTTTATCAAAGATCTTTGAGACAATTCAAACAACCAATGGTTAATTAATCCCAGAAGACCCTTAAGGGGGCGTTTAGGGAAGGGTTGAGTTATGGAAGGATTAGGGTTATGATAAAACTAGTTTTATGATAAGAGGTGTTTGGAGGAAGATTTATAAATGTAGTATTATGATAAGATGTGTTTGGGGGAAGAGTTATGTGAGTAATATTATGATAGTTTTATAATAATATGTGTTTGGGGAAATGATTAATATGTAGGTAGTGTTATGATATATAATTTTTAAAAAATTCATTTTAAATCCAATATTTTAGTTTATTTTTAAAATTTAGGTTAGAAGTTTAAATAACATCAAATTATGAAGAAAAAAAAAGAATTTCTAGGAATGAATGTTTATTAAGAAGTAATTTTAATAAACATTCCCAACCAATCTTATTAAACAATCAACTCTCATATCAATTAAAATTTTTAG
>JBBPDI010078005.1:0-14675 GCA_037974545.1 Cucumis variabilis | reverse complement strand
CAATGACTATCAGTGATAGAATTTGCTATAGGTTGTAAATATTTTGTAAAATCTACTATTTTTAAAAATTTTCCTTAGAAATACATTATTTTGGAAAATCAATATTTTGGAATCTAATTAAAAATATATATTATGGATTAATTAATTAATAATTATGAAATCTTATGAATTTATTAAATATATTGATTAAATATTGAATTTTAGTTATGGTATAATAAAATAACTAATTGATCATTATCTGAATTTGAGATATTCCATTAATTTAAGGGAAAATTTGTTGCAATATCGTCCACAAATAAATCCAAGTTTATTTAAAATTTAACAAAAGAACCGAGTTTGTAAAATACACTGTATTTCTCAAATCCGGTCACCTTTTCCCTTGATCGATCCATTAAAATACATTGTACTTTGAACCTACGAAATATCCTAGAATCAAGGACAAAGTCGGAATTAACTGACAACCATAAAACCATGTGTTTCCAATTTGCTTAAAATCTTATTCCTACCGATGGAGAGTTTTAAGCCTGGATTGCAAAGACAAATTGACCGAACTGTCTGCAATGGAGATGTGCACCAAAAGCATGCATTGGAAACTCCTTTATATTTTGTAGGGAATATAACCTCAGACATTTGAAGAGTTGTCGACTTGTGCCCATTATATGTAGCTAAGTATCGCCAATCGAGGAACAAAAGATTTCTTAGTTCAAAAATAGAGAAGTGATAAGAATGAAATTGATGACACTAAAAATATTGCAAATAGTGTCATAAAAGAGTCTATGGTTGTTCGTGCAACTCCTTTGAAATCTTTCTCTAAAAGAAAAGAAACAAAAATTGAAAGAAAGCATGTTGGTGATGAAAAGCAACACCCAACTTTTAGAGAAAGATAAAAAAAATTTATCTATTTCCTGACTTTGATGTTCTAGACATGTTACAACAGGTGCTAGAGAATCAACTTATTCAACTTCCAGAATGCAAACGACCAGAATAAGCAGAAAAAGTAGATGATCCAAAATAATGTAAATATCGTCGGGTCATTAGTCACCCTATTGAAAAGTGTTTCGTGTTGAAGGAGTTAATTCTAAAGTTGGCTCGTGAAAAGAAGATTGAGCTGGATATTGATGAAGTAGCTCAGACGAATCATGCTACAATCGAGATGACTTCAAGTGTTCCACCATCAACATAGTTTTATGTTCAAAGGAAAAACTTAATTCAGTTTGGGAGTTTTGAACCTATAGTTGTCAAATTCCAACAATGGAACACAAAAGAGTATGTTGAAGATGATAACGAAGGATGGATAGTTGTGACTCATCGAAAAATGAGATAAGCAAATTTCATTCAAAATGAGTCGAACATGCATCAAAAGCATGGAAAAGGAAGCAAGCCTCTTAAAAAGTAGGGAAAAATAAACAAAAAGACGTGGAAGCCTAAGCCTACCAAAGAAAAAGACGAGCACTACTTCTGGCCTCGACAGTTGATAACTTTGATAGAATTCCTCCCAAGAAGCTTTCTTGATGATCATCCAAAGGAAGTATTAGAAGTCACTGCATGTCATGCTGTTAGTATAGCAGAAGTCAACAACAATTATGCTTATGAAGAAGTCGACAATTCAAATGAAATCAAGCAAAGGACTTCTGTCTTTGATCGTATCAAGCCTTCAACTACTCAATTTTTAGTCTTTCAAAGATTGAGTATGGCCATGAAAGAAGAAGAAGACCAATGTCCAAGTCTACTTCCACTCAAAATTCATCTTTCAAAAGGTTTGGTATCTCCACATCGAAGAAAGATCGACCTTCAACATCTACTTTTGATCGTCTAAAGATAACAAATGATCAACATGAAAGAGAGATGAAAATTTTGAAGGCAAAACCATTTCATGAAAAAAAAAAAGACAATAAGATTCACAGTTGTGTCTCATCATGCATGAAGAGGAAGTTGTCTGTTGACATAAATACAAAAGATTTCTTGACCGTGAAGTCAAGACTTATTATATTCATCAATCCTACAAACGAAGGTGATGAACAAATTCTTGATGAAAATATGAGTTGTTAAACATGCACAATTTCTTATCGCAAGAGCTCAAACTGCATGGTGCTCCTAGTCCACAAGAGCTTAAATGGTGAATGACAGTAAAAAAAATAAAAAAAAGTTGAACTAAGTTATGAACTAAGTTCAACTAAAATCATCCATTTCAAGAATTGCAACAAAAGAAAAGAAAGAATGTTTTTTTTTTTAAAAAAAAATCTTAAGAAAAGGTTAAAAGAAAAGAGTGTGTGAAGCTTTTGGATGTGATGGTGGGCCATTTCCCATCCTATTCCCTCGGGAATAATCACTCACACAAGAGGAAAGAATATATAAAAATGAATAAATAAAGTTATCTTTTCCTTCCACAGTTCCAAAATCATATAAAAAAATGAAGAAGATCCAGAGAGCTCCATATCACCGGTGGAAGGAGGTCCATATCGAGGCCGATTGTTATTTTTGGACGAATTCGTCAAGATCGACATCAGTGAAGATGGATCTAAGCCGATTTCGATCAAATCGATCCACACTCAACCATTTTCTCAATCGATTCTGATTAGTTGAAGAAGCTAAAAAGAATTACTCTTGAAAAAAAAAGGACAACGAATAATTAAAAAGAAAAATAAGACAACAAGTTTGAAGAAAACAGATGATCAAAAGAATAAGAAGAGATATTGGAGTTGAAATGTATATGAAATTCTCAAGTTTTCTTTCACACTTGTACTGAAAAAAGGAATCAAATCACAACATCTTCAACCAAATTTTCTCAATAAAATTTTCAAATTTTTGTAACAAATTTAGTTGTTGCTAAATTTAAGTTGAGCTTGTTCAAAATTAAAGGCTTTAATTAGTTAGATTTTTTACTAACATGAGTGATTTTAAATTACCAAAAAAAAATAAAAAAATTCAAATTTCGTTATATTTCAATCTTTGCCTATTAAAATGTAACTAATTCTGGAGTTGTAAAGTTAAGTTTTTGGCATGCTTTAAATTATATGTTAAACCAAATTTGGAAATTGAAACAAAAATCATATTCCAAATTTAAGCTAAGTTTTGGGTACCAAACAAATTTTATCCCAAAGGCTAAACCTTGACATTATTCAAGTGTTGGCTCAAGTTAAATTATGGGCATACTACAAGCTTCACCAAGTTAAATTTGAAGGTGAGAGAAATATTTGAGAGGTCAAATTTCTATTCCAAATTAAAGTGGAAGTAAAGTGAATAATGAAGTCAAAATTATACTTCAAATTTGCATGAAGAATTAAATATATTCTAGCTTTGAAAAAAGATAGTATTTGGATGCTACTCAAAATTTAATTTACAATTAAAGTGGAACATAAATTCTACTTTAGTTCAAATTAAAGTCCACCCTTCAACAAGAGGGTAAAAGATTAAAAGTAATCCTTTGCCTACTTGGGTAAAATTTGTCAAGCCAACAAAATTTCAAACAAACAAAAAAAAAGCCTATATTCCCATCAAAGTAGAGAATCAAACACTCAAATTATTTTTCGAGATTTACCCATCCATACACGTGCACGAATCTCGAAAATAAAGCATTTGAAGAATTTCGGCCAATTTAATTTTGCCATGTCATCATAGCAAATATTGTGATAATTATAATTTAATTGAGTTTGGATAATTAAGTTTTATCGTACCAAGTCCAATTCAGGCCATGAATATAAAAATTGGGCCCAAAAAGATAATTATGGGCCCAAGCCCATGTCCAACAAGAAAATGGGACCAAGCCCATTATGCAAATGAGCCTAAGCCAAAGCCCAACAATCAAATGAGTCCAAGCCCAAGCCTACCAAGCAAATGGGTCCAAGCCCACCTAAAGTTCATGAAAATTTCCTATAAATAGTGACATTTCCATTCATTTTAAAGGTCTTTGGTTGAAGGAAGAATTGAAGCTCTGAAAATTGAAGACTCAAACTTCTAAAAACTCTTAATACATGTAAGTTCTTATCAACTTCAAGATCATTATCTTTTAAAAGATTGAAGACTTGGAAGATCAAACTTTCTTTGAATTTCAGAAGATCGAAACTCAAATTGACTTGCAACTACAACATCGTGTAGACTGAAGACCAAGAAGTTCTAAGTTTTAACTTGTATTAGAGAAAAAGCATCAAATGAGTAAATATTAGAGATTGTATCCACTATATAAATCAATATACAAAGTTCAAATCCACGAATTACATTTCTTCAAAAATCTCGTGTGAACAATGTTTATTAGGCATATTTGAAAGGGAAATTGCACCCAGTGGAACAAAAAAATTAGGAAAATAAGATTCATGCCACCAATTTTATTAATATTACAAATATGACAATAATAATAAAAAATGATTCAACAGCTAAATTAAAGGTAAAATAACGTTAATGCATTTTCTTTAGTTCCAAAATTACCCTCCAAAGACAACCCAAATTATGCATGTGTTTACCATTTTTCTTCTTCCTTCATTTCTGCAATAAAATCCTAAAATCAAGTAAAGTTTCATGGGAATCAATCACAAAATCCCATTAGCGTTCTAGCTTTCTACTTTCTTTTTTCCATTGGGTGTTCTTTGTTTTTTTATTTTGAATTGCTCTATTTTACATTTGGCATTTTGATTTCGAAAATCTCAAATCAAGCTATACTATAAGAAAATGGGGATCTTCCGACGAACAAAAGCGTTGGAAGATATATGAAAAAGCTCGAGAAAGAATTTCTCGATGCATAAATTCGCGTCGGGTCAGAGTCGAGTAAAATGAGTCAAGAAAGAATCTCCTAACGCTACATTTTGTGCATTGGGAGATCCTCTATTTTTAAAAAAATATTGTAACACCTAGAACGAGATCTAAGTAAACGAATGAAAAAATTAGAAGAAACCAGAAGAGATCTAATTGGATCTTAGTATAAGAAAGAAGGAATAAAGAAATGCCTTCAGGAATTGAGATGATAGGTTGAGAAGCGCAGTTGCAAAACTAAGAAGGGCATAAGGAAGAAGAATAAAGTGACTAATGACGGTTAAACCTTCCTTGAAGTGCCACTAGAGGGGGAGGATCAAGAAACCTTACTCACAACAAACAAACCCAACAGTTTACAACAAAAGTTAGAATTTAGGATTTTAGGGCAAAAATCTAACTTAAATAAATAACTTACCGAAAGAGATATGGGTGGCGGCACACCAGAAGGCGATGAAGATGGCGGTGGCTGGACGGTGGGTGAACATCATTGTGGAAGAGATATGAGAAAGGGAAGGAATAAATCTGTAAAAGGAAAGGAAGAGATCTACGAAAGGGTATTTAAAGATAAACTCCCAATGCCGCATATCACGACATCAGGAGTTATCCCATAATTGCTGACACATTAAGTAAAAGTCAAAAATTCTCCCCAAACATTCCAATGCCATTGATTGTGCATAAAAAATATTCTTCTATCTTTCGACGCCATTAAACGGCGTCAGGAGTTATCTTTCCTTTCTTAACGCCCTACATGCAAGCTTTAGGAGAAATGCATCTTCCGATGTACCAAGTTGTGCGTCAGGATTGGAGTTGCCTCATCTTTCGACTCCTGATCTTTTAACGGCCTAAATCAGCATCAAGAGATTCTAAATTTCTTGTAGTGCTAGCTTTTCGTTTATATTTTTCTGTTGAAGATGAACAACAAAACCAGTTTAAGAAAGATTTCTATTGCAAATATGATTTTGTGGAGGAAATTTGAAGAAATTAGTGAAAATAATAAGAAGTAGAAGAAAAAAAAAAAGGTTTTAAGGTTTAGATGATTCTTTGAAAAAAATGATTTTGGAGGCGAAAAAAATGGAGGTTTGAAGGAAACTTCAGAATTCGATAAGAAAAAGGCTCCTAAATGAGAAAAATCCAATTAGTTTATGCACATGAATTTCAGTTGGGTGCCAAATTCCTCTTTTCTCTAACTCTAATTGTTAAACATAGTAAGTATTTTTTTTCTTTTACTTTTTCTTAATTGGATTGCCATTTTTTTTATTCATGCGTGTAGTTTGATTAATTGACAAAACAAATGGATGATTTTTTGAATCATCAGCGAAAGCTTTATGGAGCAATTACCAACAATTAATTCCCTATGTTGCTATTGTTAATGAAATATATGCAAATCACAGACGTCATGATTAGGCACGTGCATCACTTGTGATCTGCTTCTTCGACTACGATGGTGGTGTTAGCTTGGATTTTTTTGGTGTGAATTTGGAATTATGGAATCTGAGAACCTTAGATGTGGAATCAACAATGGTCGGGAAGAACTTCTTCTTTTTTTTCGTTTACGATTTCGTATGATTTTTATTTTGACTTATTTTTTTTTTACAATTTTTGTGTTCTAGTTGATCTTTGCGGGTGTTTTTGTATGATTTTGGTTTCGATTGCTTAGTCTTTTTCTTCTTCTACTGATCTAGGGCTTTTTTGAGTAATAGTGAAGTTTTATCGCATGTGATGGTATGCCCTATTAGATTATATTTACAATAAGTTAATGAATAGATAATTAAATGAAGTAAAATATAAGTTAACTAATAAGCAATCTATTTACTTCAGTGCTTTTCATCCCTCCTTTTTCGTGATTTTTTTATGGAACATTCGCCTTTTTCAAATTTTTTTGATCTTTTTTTTTTTTGTTTTTCGCTTCTTATTTGATATTCTTATTTTTTAACAACATATATGTATCAAAAGGCGATCACAAACTAATTAGATATATCAGACATCTATTAGATGTCTATAAGACAAATATAAAAAACTATCAAAGGACTACTCAAATTTAAAATAACATATATGTATCAAAGAGCTATCATAAAGTAATTAGATATATCAAATGGTTATCATAGGGCTATCAGACATATATAAAAACTATCATAGGGCTACCTAAACTTAAAACAACACATATGTATTAGATGACTATCACACATTAATTAGATATATCATATGACTACCAAAGGTCTATCAAATAGCTATTCAATTAAGACGAAAAAGAATGAATTATGGAAAGATTGTGTTCAATAAATTTGAAACAAGGATAGTTTCGTATTTTTCTTTCAGGCCTATTGACGATTTTGAACTAGACTTTCACTAAAATAATTGTGATATTTCCCAACGCAGCAACACATCGTTAAAAACCCTCATAAACGTTGTGGTAGGCTAACGTGACGTCGTACAAGACATTGGCAGACACATCGTAAAAAATCCATCGGGGATACTTTCCACGACGCATCTTGCGCTAACGTCGGTGAAACTTTTCCCGGCGCACCATTCAGTACGTCACATACGGCCATCGCAACGTGATGTCGCGGAAGACTTCCGCGACTCTACGTTGCAAAAGGTTTATTATTATTATTTTTTATTATATTTTTGTTTTTTATTTTATTACTATCTTTTTATTGTTTTCTATTATTTATTTTACTAAGGCCCGATGTAATAAGATCTGTAGTAAAATGATTAAAATGAAAATATTATTCATTACAAAATGATACATGAAATATGTTTAATACAAAAAAACAATTACATAATTCAAAACATTACATTAAAAAAAAACTTGAAATTTAATACTCTAGTTCACCGTAGATATGGATGCAAAACCTACAAATGACATGAAAGTATAGTTAGAATATCACATATGAAAAGTTAAACAAATTAAATATTGAAAAGTGGGTACCCAAGTGATCACGGGCCTCTCTGTGCCTGACTCATCTCCTCGAGCATCTTCTCTATCTCTTCAATTTCCATAATTATTTGTGTGATGTTTTGCAACCTCTAAAAACTGAAAAACTCCTTCTCTGTACTCAAAAGATAACCTATCCCTAATTTTCATCCAACTCTTGTCCATCTCATTAAAAGGTCTAACAAATAATTATGTTATATTAGTTTTATACATATTCTATTTTAGTTAGGCTATTTAACATTTTAAAAAATTTAAATGCAATTTGAAAATAAAATTCAAATGCAATTTGATTATGAAATTCATATTCAATACCGAATCCGATAAAGACCCCTTTATCTCAAATTTTCTAAACCCTAAACTATTGTTCAATATAATGTATTCAAATTTAATCTAAATCCATACATTTTCCTAAATTCATACATTATTTAAATTTTGTATAATTTTCTAATTGCAATAAAAAATATACACACATATACATATACACTAAACTATACAAACATATACATTACACATTACATATACATACACCCTAAACTATACATATTAAATATACACATACCACATACACATTAAATTATACCTACATATACGTGTATATATATATATACACACACACACATTACACATTACATATACATACACCCTAAACATATACACATTAAATATACACATAACACATACACATTAAACATATACCTATATATACATATACATATACCCTAAACATATACACATTAAATTATACCTATATATACATATACATTACGCATTACGCATTCTAAACATGTACACACATACATATACACACACTTTACACACCTAAATGCAAAAAAAAAAAAAAAGAAACGACTTCAACGATGGCGACGGTGGACGGTGACGGCACGGTAGCAGCGACATGGAAAAATCTCCTTCTCTCCATTTCTCTCTCGATTTTTCTTCTTGTTCCGTGAGTTTGTGAATAAGTTCTCTGTAGAAATAGCCAATACTTTTCCTGACGTCTTTGAAAATGTCGCAAAAACAAACTTTCCACGACGTTCGTAGTCATTAACGTCGCGGATTATTATACCTTTCTGCGATGTTTGGTTGTTGACGTCGCAAAAATTTTACTATTTAATTTATTATTTTTGACTTTCTGTGACGTATATCAGAGGGACATCACAAAAAAGCAAAACGTGTCGTTTCAAATTCGATTTTCTGTGACATCAGCGACCATACATCGAGGAAAGTCAAAAATAATAAATTCAATAATTAACTTTCCCCGACGTTAACAACCAAACATCGCGCAAAAGTTAATATTTAATTTATTACTTTCAACTTTCTGCAACGTGTAGTCGAAAGACGTCATAGAAATTCAAAACGTGTCATTTCAAATTCACTTTTCTACGACGTCTCTCAAGCACACATCGAGAAAAGTAAAAAATAATAAATTTAATATTAACCTTTTCTCTACGAACCGAAATGTTTTGACTTTTTGCGACATCTCTCAGAAGTACGTCGTGGAAAGGTGAAATAACAAATTAAATATTAATCTTTCTGCGATGTGATGTTCTCAAACGTCGCGAAAAGGGTCACATCGCGACGTGTTGTTGCGTACGTCAACAAAAGCTGATTAACGCTGACATTGGTTTTAGTGATGTCCTTTCTGGCGTTACGATTAGTCCGATTTCTTGTATTATTTTAAATTTGCTACTTTTGCAATTTAGAAAATATAGTGACATGATGAGCGTTGTTGTCATAATTGTTTTTGCTATTTTTTCGAGCACCTTTTTAAAAAGGTTTATTTAAGTTCAAATATAAAATTTTAGATAATTTATGATGGAAATGGTAGATATGCGCAGAGTGGAAACAAGATCAAAATTTACTCTAATTGCAACTAAACACTTTAGTGATTAACATGCATTACAACGCTAATTGAAATAAATATAGGGTTAAAAGAAAATCTCACATTTGATGCTTTTTCTTTCCTTATAATCTCCTCACGAACTAGAAGCCCAGACTAACACTAATGTTGACCCACTATTCTCCAGACTTAGAACTGGGTTGTGGAACCTGTCCGGTGAAGGAATTAGAGAGAGAGATGGAATTTTGAGGAGAAACTTAGCTTTGAGATTTGTTTTGTTGTGTTGAGGGGAAAAAGAGATTTTAGTTTAATTTTTGTAATTCCAAATTACAAAAATAATTTCTCACACTTAAAAAATCAAGAGTCTTTTTTTTTCATTTTTACCAATCACTTTTTCAAGCAAACTACATGCATGTAATGGGATTCCTTTATCTTAGCATTTGGCATTCCACTAACTATTAGGGGGATAGGTGTCTCACATGCATGAAGACACTTGAAAATCACATGCAACACTTGCATATGACGAGCTTGTCAAATCTCCACAAGTGTTATTAATTAAATTAGTCTTAAGGGCAATATGGTCATTTGTCATTTAAATCAAATTCAAAGTTTGACTTTTTTAAGTCAAAAGTCAACATTTTGACTTTTTACAACTTTGACCATTTTCATCAATTTTGAGCTTCCAAATATGAATTCATATTCATATTTTCAATATTTAAATAACATTTAAAAATGAAGCTCTATCTTAAACTTATAACCGATGACTTTATCAAATATATTCGTCAGTTTTTCTCTCTTTACAAAATTGAACAATTCTAATTATTCCATCATAATGTTCTAAGTTGATTCCTTGTGAGCTAGGGGAGGAACTTAATGGACCTATAGATCATGACCTCCAACAATTCGAGATTAACTTACTAAACTCTTTAGATCGAGTTAATCAACATTCGTTAACTAACGGATCATTCCACTAAAGTCTCGTAGTTGCACTCTCCTTACTATAGATATATTTGTGTCCATGTGATATAACCATTATAAGTAAGTTAATCCTTCACAGGTTGTTTGTAACCTTAGTTGGATCAAAGTACCATTTTACTCTCGAGACTACATCTTGCACCTTAAGTCCTACTGATCCACTATTGAACAATTGGTGAGGTCCAACATCTAAATCGAATCCCTCTTGAGCCAATGAAAGGGTGGGGCCCCTTGTTCAAGACTTGGATTCAATCACTAAGAAAACAATCTATCTACTAATCCTAAAGCATTTAGAAGTGAATTTCATATTGTACCCTATATCCTTAGCTATTCACCCAGTCTTTTTCCTAAAATGGGAGGCTTATTGGGCCAACACCGCTAAACTGCCCTCACCTATGCAGATCTAAGGATAATTCCATGTGAACAGAAGTTCATAGTTAGCCCATGATTAGTATTAAGTTACTCTGGATATCTATAAAAGAAATAGTCGGTTTTATTAAAGTCAACAGTGTTATAATCTAAAAGCGACTATTTAATGGTTCCAGTCTTATGTAAACTCTTTACATGGGATACCCCCACTTCCATGTCTCTACATGAATGATTGAAGATCACATCGTTTGTACTAATTACAAAATGGACCACATCCATAGTGTTCTCAAAATAAGGCATTCCATTGTATTCATTTACTATAGACTATTTAGGCTATATGCTCGAACTTGATCCACGTTTATGTTTCTACACAAAGTTCAAGCTTACTCAATAATAGCCTCGGGTCCTTAGTTTATTGACTTTAAGATTATAGTATCAATAATAACTTTATTGAAAAGAATATGATTACAAACTACGAGTTTTTGAACATAAATTCCAACAATTTATTAGTCATAATTTTAAAAACTAAAAATTAAATGTGTACTAGATTGAATTTAGTTTATAATAATGATTGAATAAATAACAAAGCAAAACAATTTACACGTGAAAATGTTTTAATTTTCCAAAACTAAAAAGCAAATATTCAGATAACTACAAAACTAGGTCTAAAATTTAAAAAATATTTGTAAGTAAACATGAAAAAAACGAAAAGTAGAATTTACTTTTTTAAGCAGTACTACGATACATGGTTTGATAGATAGTGGTATGAGAGCCATGCCTCTAACTTTACCAATCATGCTAGTATGATCCTCAGGTGTCGAACAAAGATGTAGTAAAGTCTCGAAAGCCTTAAAAGGAGGTCATGATGAGATCCGTGGTTGATTTATCGGATTGGCAGGGTGCTCTAAGATTAGGAGATAGCTCTGATAGGGTGAGTAAAGTTTATCAGATGGATAAGGTACTCCAAAAAGAGGAGTTGGCTCATATAGAGCTTGGTGGAAGAATGACTATTTGAGGAGTGGATCATGGTAATTTGTTCGAGGGGAGGATTGTAACGTAGGGACTTGTTCAAGGGGAGGATTGTAAATCCAACCAAAGGCCCACATCGGTTAGATGAGAAGATGATCTTGGGTATATAAGTGAGGACAACTATCTCAATTGGTATGAGGTCTTTGGGGATAATATCAAAACTAAAGCCATGAGGGTATATATTTAAAGTAGATAATATCATACCATTGTAGAGATATTCATAGGGTTTGTTGTTTCTAATTGAATTCAATCATAAAATAAACTAAATCATTACAAGTTAGAAGTTATTTTTATGAAAGTTTAATGAACAAAAGTAAATTTTAATGGTTTAAGAAAGAAAAATTGTATAGCAACAATTAAGGATATAGTAGCATTTAATTTTTTTTTGTAAATATAGCAAAATTATCGCTGATAGACCAATATTTACAATATAGTCTATCGATGATAGACTTCTATCATTGATAAAATTTGACAAATTTTGCTATATTTGCAAATTTTTTAAGATATTGCTATATACTTAATTATTTTGATCTAATTGCTAAACTTGCAACTATCCCTTTATTCAAAGTTTTAACTTTTTTTCCAACGAGCTAGCAATTTTAGAAATAACAATAAATTATATGATAACATTTAAAAAAATTATAAATATACCAAAATCTATCGATGATAGACTCTTATTGTTGAAAGACTCTTATGGTTTTTAAGTGATAAACTAATATTTTCAATATGGTCTATCAATGATAGATTTCTATCATTGATAGACTCCAATAGATTTTACTATATTTGTAATTTTTTTTCTAAAATGTTGTTATATATGCTAATAATTTGAATCTAATTACTATATTTTCAACTATCCACTTTTTTCAATAATAGTCTAAAGAGTTGGAATTCTAATAAATATATAATTTTTATGAAAATATAATGACAAGGGTAATTTTGTCCAAAACGTTTTAAATTTTTTCAGAACATTAGATTTAATACGTAAAAATCTCTTGCAGTATATATCTAATTGATAATGTGGTTAGAAGGGGATGTGTTGTTGATTTATTTTGAGTTCCTTTTTTACTCTCCAACACGTCCATTGCACGCTTTTTTAGGCCTTTAGTAACACCAATCAATGTTACCTACACTATAACTAACATAAGCGGCAAGATTGGATCCTTTGAACAAAAGATTGAGGACAACAATTTAGCAACTCCTGCGATCAGGCATCTCAACATTGGGATTTGTGTGATGTGTTTACGAGGGGAAAAAAGTAAAGTGAAAATGGGAAATGAAAAGAACTAATTCAAATCATAAACAACTAGCATACGAATTTGGAATCTACCCATTTACTTGGTTATTCATAGACTTCTCAACACATGCCATGTCTGCCAATTTTAACTTTTAGCTCATCAACCTAAACTGTCTCAAGTTACATGCCTTGATGTTATGGTTAATTTTTTAGCCAATCTAGATGCTCAACTAATTGGGTATGAAAGCATCCATATTAGTCAAACAATCACATTATTAAGCAAGCTATCTAACTAAGTTGATTAAATAACATGATGATCCTAGTTACTAACCAATCGGTTCTTGAAATTAACTAACCATGCATTACGTTTGTGAAAGAGCTATTTTAAATAACCTAGGATTCACAACAAGCATGTTTTAACTCATGTCCTTGAGATAATGAAATTCGTAGAAGGATTGTAATGACAATCAGAGAATAAATGAACGTCGATAAAAAACTCAAATACTCAATGCTTAAAATTGGAGCTCAAATTCAAGAACAATAAAATATTAGCAAAATAACATTAAAGAAGACAACAAAAGTCTTCCAACTAAGATTACATGGGTTTTAATCCTATCTTAAGCTAGATAGATATTACTTAGTCACTCAAAATGTGGTAAGATCTTTTGTTGAGTTTTATGTCCTAAAACTTGTAGATAGTAAATGAAATAATTGATTATCATAAACAAAATGTTATTGTTATTGTTCAAGGAAAATGAAGAGGAAACCCTATTAAGAAAGACTATTTTTGTTTTGGCTGTTCACTCGAGTTATGAGAATGCCATCTAACTACAAATCAAATTCATTCAAAGGTGTCAAAGTTTACTCATTTCTCGAGGACACTTTCAAACGGAAAAGAAATCATGAGTTGCTTGACCGTCCTTGGTTATTCATATCATCAAGAAAGTGGAGCAAACCTCTACATTATTTTCTCACTTGTTTTTATAACACTTGTATTTCTTTCTCCTTTTCTTTCTTCTCTGGTTTTAGACAAGTGGAAAATTTTGTTCTTTAGTTCCTTGTGCTAACTAAATTGATGTTTAGGAAGGTCTTTCAAGGTGACAACAAACATCTAAGTAGTAAAACGCTACTTTTAAGTGTGCAAAAGACTTGGAATAGACCGACAAAGAACTCAAGTATATATGAGAGATGGAAGAATGTTAAAAAAAAAAAAAGGCTAAAAAATCATGCTTACTTTCTTCCTACATCATATCAAACATGCAAGAATCTAAAGGAGTGTATCATCAATGGTCCTAATAACAAGCACAAGCAACAAAGAAAACAAGGAAGCAAAGCACACAAGTCTAAGCTAATATGCTTATGGACACTCAAATATGCATCAATAAAAAAAAGCTAAACTTAAATCATTTCTAGAAGATATATTGTCCCCAATGTATAAAAGTAAAAAATAAAAAGTAGGAAATAATTTAAACTGAAATAGAGAAAACTCCTTTGGACTGGGGACGCTGAAAAGAAGGTTGAGCTTGCATCAAGCTTCAATTTCAAAAAGA
>JBBPDI010077989.1:0-14677 GCA_037974545.1 Cucumis variabilis | reverse complement strand
AGCATTTGAGTCTAACTACTATCATGTTAGAGTAAGCGATGCGATAAGATTAGTTGGCGAGGAAGAAGGCCTCGATAGATACTAAGAACTAGGCATTGGGTGTAGTGATGCGCGGATAAGTGCTTGTACCTAAGTATGGTCGTGATAAGGTAGACGTTCTACTGAGAGGTTGGATGTCCATACGAGGTCATTGGACAACCCTTTAAGGCGAAGTAAATGTTTTTGGACTTCTAGAGAAGAGAGTCAGATGATAAGAAGTTTAGCTTTGAAAGGAGATAAGGTTAGCATCTCAAGAAAAGTATCGTGTTGAGTTTGGGTTGGCTGCATAGTATGGCAAAATGGGAAAGTGACACGTGTAAAGCATGGAGATGACTCTTAGATATGAAAGGTCACTATAAATAGGACCAAAAACCGAAAGAAAAAGGACATGAGATGTTAGACATTTTGATAAATTGTTAAGAGAAAGTTCTGAGTGTTGAACAACTGGTTGAGAGGGACTGCTGAAGAAGAAGAAGAAGCGAAAAGCCAAAGGGAGAAAAAGTTTAGGCTAAGTATTTTCGTGAGTGATCCTTATCAACAAATATTTGTCTTGAGTGATCCTTATAACCAAATGTTTGTCGTGTGATCTTATAAACAATGTTTGTCGTGAGTGACCCTTATAAACAAATGTGTTTGTTGTGAGTGGTTCTTTTTACAGAGTATTTTCAAATAAAAAGGGATTTAAGAAATGAGTTTTAATCCAAACGATTGTTAAGAATGGTCTCATATCTTTCTAAATAAATGTATAATGTTATCTTTGAAACATTGTAATTTTATGATATATCCTTGCAAGTAAGGAAAGTATTTTATGAATATTGTATGAAGAGTGTTCTTTGTAAATCCTTATGATCTTCTGTTTGGTGTTTGTTGCTTAGAAATGTTACTAATGTGCTACAGTGTGTTGTATATGAAAAGCTTCTGAGCTAATATTGTAACGCTACAGGGCTAGGATTCGAATCATGATTTAGAATTCGGATCTCTGACATTTTTCTACATCCCCTGCGACCTAGCAACATCATCCTTATTATTCTTAAAGGCTTATTAGAGTAAAAGTTCTCCCCACAAACCAACACGAGTCTTTCTTTTAAGTGCAACTTGTCGGAATATGTATTAACTTTTAATTCTTTTAAATCTTTCCTAACATTACTTTTATGTCTTCATGATCTTTCCCATTCAGATGTGATACCGATTCATTCATGTCTCCCGAGATTACTCCTAATCTCGGGCGTTACATGCTCAACAATTTTCAAATAAATTAAAAAATTATTAATAAAGTGTATAAAAAGAAAAATAATAAATAAAATACTAGTTCATGCCCCATTTAAAATAAAAAGAAATATCTAAAAGTAAACATGAGTTATGAAATAAATTTCTGAAGATTAAATACTGAAAACATAAATGCGGAAGAAAACATAAACTATCTCCTATGGTGAACCACGGTCACTTCTTGTCCTTCGTCAGCTTGCTTTTACAAACCTTTGCCTGAAAAATTAAATATAGAAAAGAGTGAGTATAAATTTATACTCAATAAGGGACCCACTACTAGTCCCGTTACGTATCTGTTAACTCCCCGTTAGAGTCCTATAAAAAAGTATCGCATAACTAATGTGCTTCCAAACGCACACTATCTAGTGATCCTTTAGGGATACATATGGGCTCTCGGTGAACCCAAAGGAATCATCCTAAAGGAGAGTCGAGCTGTAAGTGATCCCGTCGAATCACACATAAAAGTTGACAACACAGGCGTAAATAGATAGTGATCCTGAGGGACACCCATAAAGTTCAATTCTAACAAATAAAGCTAACAGAACAGCATAGCCTATACATGTAGCATATCAGAAATATCATATCTCAAGGATAATGTATCTCAATCATAGTATATCTCATTCATAACATCTCATGATTATCACATATCTCAGTCATACATAATGGTTGTCTATGTATCATTATCAAACATCTCTTGTTGCAAATTAATGCATAATGAGGAAAAATGGGTCTGTCTATGTATTATGATCATCACATATCTCAGTCATACATAATGATTATCTCAGTCACATAATGCATCAAAGCTACGTTAATGGATAATGAGGAAAAAATGGGTCTAATAGTATAATCTCTTGCTGCAAATTAGCTAAAAATATAGTCCCTTCCTGACAGTCAATTCTCAATTAATTCAGTCTTAAATATAAACAAAATTAAAATTATTAATTTTTTCAACCATCACACAACTATTTAATTAAATATCCAGACTTACCTAAGACTAACGTTGAAACCAAAACAACCTTGAACGAAAAACTGCACAGCTCAAATCCTCCAACCAAATTTGTCAACCTTCAAGTAAGTAAGGTTCCAACTTAAGTCCATAACTTAAATTATTTAAGATAAAATAGATATTTGATGGAAGTACCAACCTAATCAAAATTTACCAAAATTCTCTTAAGATATGGCTCTAAAAGCAATTGACTAAGGAACAATGGAAGAGGGGCATGCGGCTCGGCTAAGAAGGGCTCGGCTTGGACGGCTCGATGGAGGAAGGAGGCAGAAGGCACGGCGCGCACAGCTGAGAGAAGAAAAAGGCGGCTCATGCGTGAGGAGATCGGCTCGGATGAAGAAACTACTCGGCTCGGTCAGGCATGGACTTGCTCGACGGCTACCAAGGGCGGAGGCTTCATCGTCAAAGGGAGACCGGCGTCCTCGTGCACCAGCGTGTGGTGGAGTGCGACGGAGATCAACGCGAAACGGGTGGTGATGGGGCTTCGCGAATGGCTTCACTGTGACCCAAGCGCACGGCGGTTTACAAGACGACAGAAATGGAAGTGAAAACCATAACGGCTTCCGGCAAAAAGAGATAGAGACGGCCGGAGACGATGGACGGAGATGGTGAGGGCGGCGACTAAGGTTTTGTTTGGGTAAAAGGTTGGAGAAGATGATACCCATAAACCAAGATGACCTTGATATAATAATAACTTTTATTAATAGTAATTACTCTTATTGTTATT
This sequence comes from Cucumis variabilis, assembly GCA_037974545.1. NCBI lineage: Eukaryota > Viridiplantae > Streptophyta > Magnoliopsida > Cucurbitales > Cucurbitaceae > Cucumis > Cucumis variabilis. The sequence goes on along the minus strand of JBBPDI010077989.1, from coordinate 11,639 downwards.
ATATTTTCTTTCTTAATTTAATTTTCTTTCTTGTTTCCAATAACTCGATCAACTTCTTTCTCTCATTATCCATCAATCATTTCTTTTATTTTCTAAAAAAATATAATATATTTTTCTTAATAATTATATTATCCCATAATATAGTATTCTTATCATTCCATAACTTAATTTATACACCTATAAATAATTACCCATAATTCTCTAAACTTCACCAATTTAATTAACCAATATCAATTAATTCAAAAATCAAAACTTAACAACAAAATTTTAATTTCAAAAATTAATTAAATATTCTTTTGATAAATATTTAATTACTCCTAATTTTCACAAAATTAAATAACTCTCCATAAATAACTCAAATAACCCTCAATAATTCCAACCTAAATAATTTAAACTAAAATAACTAAGCTTAAATGTTTTCTTAATTTTTGGGACGTTACAAATATTCCCTTGTTAATTATGATGATTGCACGATGTAGTGTAGTATGGTCTGTCGCAAGACGCTAGTGAAAATTCCAGGTTTGTCAAGAGATGCTGGTGAAGTGAATCCTAAGTCTAGGTCGATGAGATGCTAGTAGAAGTAAATTCAAGGTCTGAGCGAGTATGGGATGTGTTATTGAAGTTGAATGCTGGTGAATGTGAATCTCAAATCTATTCGGGGAATGATATGTAAGACACTAGTGAAAGCGAATCCCAAATTCATTGTGAGACGCTAGTGAAGTGAATCCCAAGTCCAAGCGATCAGATGCTGGTGAAAGTGAATCCCAAGTGTGAGAAAGAATGAGTATTACGATACGATGGTGGAAATCATAAAATCATGAGATGTTGGTGAAGTGAATCCCAGATCCAGGCGATGGGAGAATCCCAAGTTAGCCCAGTGATGATTAGTGAATGTTTTGATGACTTGAATCGCATAGAATTGTTGCGATTGTTGTGATTGTGCTTGATGCGCTAAAAGTTTGTGCTTATGATTTGATGCGATGAGAATTATATGGGTTTATGGATCTTGTGATTATTATATTTGAAAATGTTGTATTTTCCAAAAGATATTTCTTAAACACATCACTCACTAAGTCATTGACCTACGTTTTAGTTTCCCTCGTAGATTGTCAGGTGTTGAAGCCAAATATGTAATAGACCTCAAGCGTAGGAGCCAAGTAAAGGAGAAAAATATGGGTTATTATGTAAACTTGTGCAGCGTGCAAGCTGTGTGCCCTTAGGATTATGAGGCTCTATACCAGTTTGTCAGGATTCCCAAACCTAAAACTCAAAAAAAATCTCAACAATAACACAAAATAGAGGCAACACTCTGTGGAAATATATTGATATTCAGGCTCTATACAAGTTTGTTAGGATTCCCAAACCTGAAACTCAAAAAAAATCTCAACAATAACACAAAACAGAGATAACACTCTGTGGAAATATATTGATATTCAAAACAGTGTTCAACAAGGAACCAATAAAACAACTATAAGCAAGAAATAATATAATACTATAATAAAATATTCCAGCTCCTTGGAAAAGGTTGGAAGGTCCCAAAAAGCTATACAATAACTTTTAACCTAATTAATACCTAAAACTCCATTCCCCAAAACACTATGTATTAATACTCCCTTCAGGGTGTGCTCTCAGGTATTATTCTCTCATTGGTAAGAGGCAATCCTTATTTTACCTCTTCTTTTATATGTGTGTAGAATTGGGGTCTCACATTCTCTTCTTCACCCATTGTTAAGCATTATTGTTATTTGTATGTGTAACATATATATATAAAACAACTGTACCCGAACTTATGGGATTTTGAAAAACCATGCATTACATGAGTCGCAAGCCCACGTCACAAAATATGTAAATCGTTGACAAATTAGAAAATGAATCATTGTGCCATATAACACCCCTACCTCAAAAGTAAAATTAGCACAACCTTGTTGCAAATCATGTAAGTACAATTGCTACCAGAAGTTAACATCACTACCATTTCAAAGGTGCCATTGTTAGAGATTAGTTGGAATAAAAATGGAATTTTGCTCGTAACAAAAATTAATAAAGTCAGTAAAAAGATGATATGAATTTATTAAGATCTAAAATGGTTTACAATTATTGACTTTTAATAATAAAAAAAAACAAAAAGTTAATATCTAAAAAATTAAAACGTTTCAGATATAAAATTATTAAGACAGTGGTTTCATATGGTCTTCGTCGACTGTTCCTGGTCAACATTCAACTACCGTCTTCATCTATTGTCTCCGATGAACCTTAAACTATTGTTTTTCACTTGACCGCTGATAACCAATTTTCATCTACTGTTTTTTCACCATCATTTTCAACCAACCTCCGACAACTCTTTCTGATAACAACGTTGGTTAAACCTCAAGTGACGGTTTTATAGCAACTATTACAAGCTAACCACCGACCACCTATGCTTGTTGTTGGTGAACCTCGATTTTCGTTTTTCTAGCTACTATTTTTCTTCGATGGTTGGACGTCAATGTTGGTCTACTGTTTTTTTGGCAACCTCTAATAATTGGTTTTCGATAACTATCATCAACCTACTTTCGACCAATGTTTTTCGATACCTGCCACATGCCAACTTCAAGCAACTACTACTAATAACCTTTGTCAACATTTTTCAATGATTGTTTTTTTTTATGAGTGTTGGTAGGTGAACCTTCAGTTACTATTTTTCTTGGTAATTTTTTTTTTGTCAATCACTGATGATCAACTTTTATCTATTGTTTTCCTTGCAACAGCAGCCCATCAGTCTCTGGTGAATACTTTTTTTACAAAAACCATCGAAAAAACTTCCACAAATTATTTTTTCCGATGACTAGCTAGCCTTCTGCCACCATTTTTTAGTGACTATCATTGGTCAACTTTCCTCTACTGTTTTCGAGCAATTGTTGAATCTTTTGAAAACCAACTTTCCATCGATTCAGCAACCATTGTCAGACAATCTTTTTGTGACCACAACCGCCAAACACTCATCTTTATTTTCCAAATCACGGAGGCAAAAGCTGTGGCAGCAGCCTCAAAAGTGAGAACTAACGCAGATGATGCGCCTAATTGGATTACGATTTTCTATGATTCTACATATTTTACTTCCACAAGTTTGAAGGCATGATTTAGCTCCCATAAGGTACACGTGTATGCCCATAAGCAAACTAATTTATGCATACATACGTCATAAAATTGTTCACTACATTAAGTTTTATTAGTAAATAATTTTTTTGTTTACGTCTCTTATATTTGCATATATTTTGTTTATTTGGTACACTGGTTTATTGAGATTTGTGTTTCTTTAAAAAAGAAATATATTAGATGGGATATTTTTCGTCACTAGAAATCTAACAAATCTCTTGAAACATATAGTTAGAAATTCTTTGCAATGGGCATGTTCAATCCCTTGAAATAGATAATTAATATAGAAAAGTTGGAAGGAAAGAAAAACAGTAAATATTTTTAGAGAGCGTAATATGTCTATTGTTCAAATCGTAAGCTTGGGTTCACAAATATTTTTAATCAAATTGTAGATTTTCTCTATATAATTGAGAAAAAAAATTAAAACTTATTGGACGAAAAATTATATGAATAATGCAGTTTTTAAAACTAATTATCAAAATACAACCGTTTTCAAACTAATTATCAAAATAGTGTTGTTTTTCTTTTTCTTTTTTCTCTTTCACGGGCGAGTCCCCTTTATTTTCTTTTTCTTTTTTTTTTTTTTACATTTTCATGCCATTCAATTTTATTTTGAAATAATTTTTTAAAAATTAATTTTTATTTTATACAACAAATAAATTTTATTTTTGTTAACAAAATTAAATTCTAAATTTTTAATTTAAATATCCATTTGTTTTTTTCCATTAAATTTTATTTATTTATTTTAAAATCAATTTTTTAATTTATTTTTATTTATCGTTGTAATCCTTAGTTTGTATTAATTGGAGGCCATAAATTTATAGTAAGTGCTCAAAATTGAAAAGTAATTAAAAGATTAAACAAAGTGTCTAATACAATAATTTAACAATTTTCATTCAATAAAAAAAATATCAATGTGTACTAAATATTTTGTTGATTAAAATTAGTTGTTACAATTTTTTTTTTACCAAAGTTAATTAAAGTATTATTAATATATTGGTAATATTTAAATTATATTCACATAAGCTATAGTACTTATTATTATTATTTAGTACTTAAAAGATAAAGATATGAGATAAATATAGTCTAAAAATATATGTTTTTGAAAATATAAATCAAATAATAAAAATACAAAAGATCTAAATTTTTAAAATTTAAATTAAATCTAAACCAGATTTATCATCCCATTTTATAATTTAAAGATTAAAAACAACTAAAATTTAAAATTTATCAAATATGCAAAATATTTAACAAATAAATTTATTTGTAAAATTATCAAAATATTTGATAAATTAACTAGATATCTCGATAACGAATTTTTTTTCTAGGAATATAAATAGTGTTTTTACTTAAAAAAAAGACTCTTGTAATTTACCTTTTAACATATTTTCTAACTAAATTATATTTTAAAAACAATCCATAAATCTTGTACATAATTAAATCTTAAATATACAAAATCTTATAAAACTAGATAAATATAAACAAATATCGAACATAATATTTAAATCTCTATAAGTTGAATATGATATGATAAATAACAAAGGAGAGTATATGTGTTAATATAGTACTTACCGACCAAACAAATTTGATGTATGTGAAGACCCGGTCAACATTTGTTTGTTTATTTTTATTAATTAACAAATTTATCAATCATAGTTAATGCTAATAATATAAATTAAACTCTAAGCATAATATAAATTTGTTTTTTTTTTTTTTATTAAACAAATTTATCAATCATACTTAATGTTAATAATATAAATTAAACTCTAAAGCATAATCTAAAATTATATAAATTACAAAAAAATTAAAATTAAAATAGATTGAACCACTAAAAAGATATACAATCACATTAATCACAAAAATTACATATAATAAAATCAGAAATGTTTGAATCTGCATAAAAAAAATAGAAATGAACATTAATTTTTCGGGTTGCCAACCTAACGAACTTGAAAATATGACAACCAGTTTATAGCTCTAGTTAAAACAAACAGTTAAAAAATACAAAATACTCTTTAATTCAATAAGTAATGAAAAAACTATAATATATTTAGACAACATATGTTAAATGATTTTTTATAAGGAAATGTTTTTATGATGAAAAAACTATAAGTAAATGTTTTTTCTTATGAAATGCTTTATAAGGTTGATGTTTTTAATTTTTTAATTTTTGTTTAATGCTATATTAAATCTGTTTAATTATTTAAAGTTAAGTTCTACTTATTTATTTAAAATAATCACAATAAATTTTCTCAAACAAACGTTAAGTGAATAAGATTCCAAAAAACATATAATAAAACTGTTAGTAATTAATATATATAAAAGTTATTATATATGTTATTGATTCACAAATTCTTCTTGTTTTATAAATATAAATGGAAGGTTGAATCTCAAAATATGTTGTAAAATAAATTTAATTTACATTTATGCTTTATTAATTTCAATATTGTAATTTTATTTTATTTGATTGAATAAATTGATCAAATTAAAAAAAAAAAACAATCACATTATTTCCTCTTAAAAAAATAAAAGAAAAATAGACCACCATAAATACAAATTGTTAGTAGAAATGAGAAACTTAGAAACAATTTAACAATATTCCTATGAAACGATGAGTCCAATCAAATTTAACAAATAAATAGATAATACTACACACTTTTAATAAAAAAATCTACTACACTTGATCATTTCTGGTTGAATAAACATACTTACTTATAATTTTATACTTCTATATAACTTACGTTGTTAAGTTAAATATTTAGAATTTATTTATTTTGAACTCACTCGTACTCGTGAAACCTTATATACAGTATTTGTTTATTTATTTTACAAAAAATCTTACTTTTGTTTAGAATATACTGAAATATTTTAACAAAATTCTAAAAGAATTATTGACATTATTATTTGTTGTATTTATTTATGAGTTATTTATTTGTCAAGTTATACCATTAGTCTACTATTGAAACTTCGAATTTTAACGAAAAATATTTATTAACATTATTATTCATGTGTGTTTTTTTAATTATACAACCACTTTTGAAATTTGGTATTTTTTAAAAGAAAATTTTAATTTTGTTTAGAGCATCCCAACAGATTTTACAGTGAAATTAAGAATTATTAACATTATCTTTTGTTAATTTATTTTGTCAATTATTTAAATATTCCTAAAATTTAAAATTTTTAAAATCAGTAGAATTTAGTTTTAGAAGAAAAAAAAACTAATTTATAAATTATATGAAAATTTAAATTAAAATATAAAAGTTTATATGAAAAATAAAAATTTAGTTTTTAGAAGAAAAAAAATTACTTTATAAATTATATGAAAATTTTAAGAAAAATATAAAAGTTTATATGAAAAATAAATAATAAAATAAGAAGAGGAAAAATGCAGACAAACCATTTTTTTTAAAGAAAAGGGAAGCAATAAAATTTATATAAAAATTTAAAAAAAAAAAGAAAAAAAGCATTGGGCGAGTCTCACCCAAGAAGAGAAAATGAAGGAGTGGAGAAAAAATAGAAGTTCAAATAGAGAAAAAAAATAACACTATTTTAGTAAATAGTTTGAAAACTGCAGTATTCGTGTAAATAGTTTTAAAAATAACAATATTTTGGTTATTAATCCCTAGAGGGGCTTAAATGTAAAATTGTGTAAATCAATCATATGGCAAGAGCTATTAATGAAATTTTATCAAAAATAAAAACTTTAGAAATGGTATAAAGTAAATTAACATTTTATCACATCATTCTTAGAAGGCCCCTTCCCAATGAAATAGATTAGGGAGAGATGTAGCGTGTGGGGCCCAAGACGGAGTGTAAAAGAATAAAAATGAAAATTGGAGAGAGCTTGGGTTACATTTAAAGAGGAATCAGAGATGAGACTTTGTTGGGAATAATCAAATCTTTTTTTTCCTTGTCCTCACTGCCCTTCAGAGTTCAGAGTTCAGAGTTCTGCCATTGCCCCACATTTAAAGGGTTTTTCTTCTCTCTCTTTCTCTCTCTGTTTTTTTTTTTTTTTTTATCTCTCAGCCACTCAGCCTCCTCCGTTAGATTGTGATCCTTGTGTACGTGGTAGATTTTAGGTCTCTCATCTTTCTGCATCATACCACCGTAACTAGATACTGTCCCCAACTCGGTGTTTCAAAATTTGCATTCAGCACCCTCATCCTAGGTGGTGCACTGTTCGAGACCCTTTCTCTCTTTTTTCTTCTCTAATTTTTCTATTTCCAAAATAAAAAAGATTAAACATGGTGGGACATTTGCAGTTATATTATGATGTTGTTGCACCAACCTCAAGTTTGAATTTTTCGATGACAACCAGGATTATATCCTACACAGTTAACAAAATATTATTGTTTTCAAACATTTTAAAAAATAAGAAAAGATAAATAAATAGAGAAAGAAGACGAGTTTTAAACACTGGCCCTATTTTTTTTTAAAATAAAAAAAGACTCACCCTATTACTTTTTTTTTTCTCGCACCATTTTCTTCTAACCTCTTTCCAACCTTTTTTTTCTATCATTTTGTTTCAAAATTTTTATACCAAATCTTTTTTTTTTCTTTAAATTTTTTTTTCTTTACGTTATCTTTATCAAATCTTATATTAAAATTATCAATTCTTCCGCTCAACTTTTATTTCAATTACATTAATTTTCAAATGATTTTATCAATTGAGAATTATTTAAATAGATTTTACAAATGATTCTTGCAGTTTCTTTTCTATATTTTGCTAAATATTTAACAAATTTTAAATTATAATTATTTTAAATGTATCATCTTTACGTTTTAAAATTATAAAGGAGATATCTTATCTAGGTTTAGTTTCAATTTTAAAAATTAAATCTTTTTATTCATATTATCTAATTTATGCTTTCGAAAACAAGAATTTTTTTCTAAAATAATGTGAATGTAGAAACTAATAACAAAAATAACTATTGACAAAAATAGAATAGTTTTCAGTCCCACACCTTATTTTTTTCATTATTTATATATGTATTACACGTGGGCTCCAACTTTCTTATTCTTTTATTACTTATATGTATTAATCGTGGGTCCTACATCTTCTTCTCCTTTTTATTATTTTTATATATATGTGTGGGTCTACACCTTCTTCCTTTCTTATATATATATATATATATTAAACATCTCAATCTAAAAATATCTTCCCTTATTAAAATTAATATCAACTTTCTATTTTTTTTTTCTTTATTTATATATCTATATGGTAAATTGTAGCGGCATTTTTTAAAATAGCAAAATAAATTAAAATATTTACAAGCTATAGCAAAATTTTGGATTCTGTCACTGATAGTCTTCTATCACTCTAGCATATCTAATTTAAAAAAATCCAAATTTTAGAAATATTTGAATAATTGGCAAAATAAATTAACAAAACAAGAGATAATGTTAATACTTCTTTTAAATTTTCATTAAAATCTGCTAGGATGCTTTAAACAAAATTAAAATTTCTTTTTAAAAAATATCAAATTTCAAAAGTGTATATTTTGTATAATTAAAAAAAACACACAAATAATAATGTTAATAAATATTTTTCTATAAAATTCAAAATTCAAGAATAGAGTATTGGTATAACTTGACAAAATAAATACCTCATAAATAAATACAACAAATAATAATTTTAATAATTCTTATATAATTTCGTTAAAATCTTTTGGTATTCTAAACAAAAATAATATTTTAAACTTGAAAATATAGAAAATCCTCACTTCTTTTATGAAAATCTTCTTGATCTCGGCTATATCTTTGCACTACCAAGTATATTATTTATTTTTTCTAAATTATTTACATATATTTTGACTAGATTTTTATTTTATATTTGTAGATTTTGTAGTGATTCGAAGAAAAGGACGAACAAGTCTATTTTCTCGTTTTATGTCCTATATATATAACAAACAATATTAAATTCTCATGTTATTTACTTTTTATGTAGTTTCGTTGTTTTAGATTGACAACCGAAAAAACAAATTGAAAGACAATAGTAAGACCGTCCTTCAATTTGTAAGTTTTTTTTTTTTACCAACTGAATCAATTGTATTAGTATTTTATTCTAAAAATTATTTTTCATTGTTTAAAATGTTTGATGATTATATGTATGATATGTGTATTCTTCTTTGCACTACATATCCGGTCTCCAACCCTTTTTCGTTTAAAAAGGAACAAAATATGATTCTTGATGCATTTGAAAATATAACATTGTGGAACTTAAAAAATAATAAAATTAAATGTATAATTTTTTAATCTTGCAAACGGTCAAAATTAGAAATTATAAGTTTGTTTTTCTAACTACCGCTATCGCTAGAGGTTATCTATTATATTTCACTAATGTCCCAGTAATTATAGTTTTCAACTTACAAAAAATAATAATAAAACTAACTTAACAAATAAAATCATTTACAATGATTTTTCTCTTGATTTTTTTCACTTTGGAATATTGGATCTTATTCATTGTTAATATATGTACTTTTTAAATATTAAATTTTAATCTCTATACATGTAACAACCCAAACTTTTCGAATTAAGTTGAAATTGTTACTTTAACACTAGACTCATACTTAAAACATAAGACTTGATAGGTTAAATAAAATTTTAACAACGTCAAGAAATTTTTATATAAGTTCGGGCCCAATTCAAACAAAATTTTGAAAGTTCAACTAAAAATTTAAAATATAGAAAATTCAATCATGAAAACCTTAATAGTCTCAATTTCCAATAAAAACCAAAAATATAATGCAGAAGCAGTTTGAAAGACTTTTCCACTATGGCAATCACGTCTCCTTCTTGTACCTCATCGATCTACCTCCTTTGTTACCTTTGCCTGAAAAGTTAAACATAAAAGAGTGAATATAAAAATACCCAGTAAGAGACCCACACTGGTCCCGTTAGGGGAAAAATAAAACTGTTAACTTTTTATTGGAGGTGCCCTACACTTTATCAGTCTTGTGATCCTGTAGGAACACACATAATCAGTCTAATGTCCTGCAAGACATATATATTAGTCTAGTGCTCTACAGGAAGCACATATCAATCTAGTGCTCCCGATGGATGCACAACAGGTGGTGATCCCGTAGGACATCTGCAAGGCACGCTACCCAATAGATAAAGTTAACAATTTCTCCTCAGTCCAAATCTAGCATTTTTAATCAGTCAAACAAATAGCAATTCAAACTACCATCATTTCATTCTTTCAGTTCAGTACATTTACAGTCAATTTATGCAATCCAACACATAATCAAACATTATCAAAATGCTTCCTCAACAAATAAACTTATACATAAGCATCACTCTCCTCAATTCAGTCGATTTTATTTAGTTCATTAATCCTATCTACAGGACACTACCTATGTCCTAACATACCAGCCAACAATCCACAACTTAACCAACTCAAGGTTCTCAGTTCAGTCAAAATAACCAAGTATTCATATCAATCAGTCCATCTCAATTCAATAAAATTTACACAACTAAACAGTCATCAATTATAAATTTGCATATCAGTTAGTCCATCTCAGTTCAATAAAATTCATATAGACAAAATATATCAGTTGCATTGTTGAGTCCATTAGTAGGAACCCCTTACCTTAAGGTTACCTAAGTTTCTTAATCGAATTTAAATCCAACGAAACAAACCTACACACATAACAACAAAAATTCAGTACTTTTCCAAACCCGTTTCCTCATTCAAATCATTCAACCGTGATATCCACAAACTTACCTAAGTAGATGGAGAATTAAGCTTCAACCAACCTATCGTAACTCCAAGAACTTGAATACCTTCCACAATGACACCTTCAATAACCAATATAGAACCAATCGATTAATTCCACATTACATTCCTAAGAAAAAATATACACTATAGATCCATAACCCACGATAACTATTACCGCCAAAACCCACTGTAACTCACTGCGTAATTAGGCAGTGGCAAACAAACCTAGTTGATCAACAATATGCAATATGCAAGACGAATCTGAATGATAGATGAAAAGGGACGCCAACTTAAATCTCACGGTGGAAAGATGAGGAGTCGCGTGTAGTTGCTTGACGATTGACATACAGGAACACGACGGCGATACCCCATGATTCACGGCAGTCGAATGTGAAGAGAGGGAAAAACTGGGTCGATCGGCAACTTCACAAACGGAAACTGGCATGGATGACCGGTGGAGTTACGGATGGTGAGACGATGTGGCCCGGATGGGTTTCATTTTTCATCGAAGAATAGAGGTAATCGACAGTGAGGGCGAGTCAGTTGGGTTTCGGCTTTAGGTGAACGGAAAGGAAAAGGAAAGAAGAAAAAAAAGGCTGTCGACGGCTGGGTAGGGCACGAGAAGAGGAAACGAAAGAGAAGAAGAAGAATTTTTTTGGGAAATTGCCAAAAATAGGCTAAAAATGGGGTAGAAAATGAAAAATATAATTGGTTTTGAAAAAGTTGAGATTTAGGACAAATTTGGAGTGAAATGTCCAAAATACCCCCATCCCTTTTCTTTTCT